>JAOTQR010081593.1:0-39660 GCA_025774065.1 Solanum ossicruentum | reverse complement strand
TACCCCTTCTAACTACACTCCTAATTAGGATATAATTACCCCACTATTTATAATCAATATTCAACTATATAATTAAATACTAACAATTCACTTGTCCTTTAACGAACACATAAATCAAAATGAATATAATCAAGAATACCATGTGTATGATGTGAAGTTGTTGAAAAACCCACTCTGTTTTGTTTTCCATATTTGTAATGTTCACAGAAAGCAAGTTTCGCTGTACCTTCATTACCAAAAAGACCTCTTTTGCTAAGAAGAGTCATACCTTTCTCACTCATATGACCCATATGCATATGCCATAAACAAGTGAGATCATCATCAGATAATGAAGTAGAAACTGCTATAGACCCAGTCACAGTTGAACCCTGCATGTAATAAAGAGTCCGCATATTATTCCTTTCATCAATACCAAAGCACCTCTAGAAACATTGAGAACTCCACCTTCAGCAGAATATTTACAACTAAGAGATTCAAGAGTACTTAAAAAAATCAGGTTGCATTTCAGGTCAGCATGATGAACATTGGTTAAGTTCCTGATAACACCATCATGGGTTCTAATTTGTACATTACTAATTCCAACAACTTTACATTGAGCATCATTCCTCATTAGAGCATCACTATTCACTTTCTCATCTGTTGAAAACCAGTCCTTATAACGATATATATGATATGTACATCCAGTATCAAAAACCCATTCAGAAGAGTTCCTCTTATCTACCAAGACAGCCAACAGAACATCTCCTTCAGAATCATATTCAACAACTCCGGCTTCAACAATTTTCTCCAGTGCTTTGTTATTTTCCTCTCGCTCCTTTTTATTTTTCAATTTGTAGCAATCAGAGATAACATGTCCAGATTACTTACAGTAACAACCTTTCTTGCTGGAATTATGCCCTCTAGATTTAGATCTGAACTTCTTTTTAGATGTGCTCCCTTTGTCTAGTGATCTGCTTCTAACCAACAAGCCCTTAGCATTATCCTTAGAATGAACTTCAAGATCAAAATTTTCTTTGGATAACAAGTTTGATTTAACATCTTCATAATACAAAGTTTAGTTATTTCCAAATAACATAATCTCTTTGAAGTGTTTATAGGTAGATGGCAAAGAGAGAATTAACAATACAACCTTGTCCAGATCTGTTATGATTGAATTGTATGCATCAAGATGAGATTGAATGGAAGAACCTTCAGCCATAGGAAGCGTGTACAAATGCTCTTTAAGATGAAGTTTATTGGCAAGACTCTTAGTCATATACAGAGACTCAAGTTTCAGCCAAAGACTTGCAGCAACAGTCTCACGAATAACCTCCCGTAGAACCTCTTTGGAGAGACTAAGTTTAATGGCAGAGAGTGCCTTTTCATCCAACTCTTCTCATTATTCATCGTTCATAGAATCTGGCTTCTTTGACTTGCTTTCTAAAGCCTTCTTTAAACCATTGTGTGTGAAAACAGCCTTCACCTGGATCTTCCAGATGCTAAAGCTTATTTTTCCATCAAATTTCTCAATCTCAAACTTAGTGATAGTTGGCATCCTCGAACCTTGCTCGGATACCACTTATTAGGAATTAGTATGAAGATAAGAAGTAGGTGTAAATAAGAAAGAAACAAATCCGGAACCACACACACTGATTTTATCTTGGAAAACCCAAATCTGGAAAAACCACGGACAACGACGAACAAATTTTACTATGTAAAAGGCTGAGTACAAACAAGTCCTCAAGACTTCTAAAGCAATAACGAGGACAAGAATAAACAAAACCTCTAGACCAAAAACTCTCTGTTCACTCTTTGATGTCTTAGAAAAATATACATATCTGTATAATTGTAAAAGGAAAACTTCTAATAAAAAGATACACTTGGTTACTTTTTAACTGCACATAATCCCATGATCTGCCAACTTGCTCGATTCATAGAACTGCCAAAAACCAACTGAAACTTTGTTGACAAAAGGCAAAGTATGTAGACAGGTGAGAAACTTGAAACAACTCTGACAATAGATTTTAGAAGTAAATCAAGTATTACATATTCTTAGTGAACTAATTCTTAATTTTTAAAATATGATTAATTCATTCATTTTCAAATTAATATTATGATTGGAAGCCTCAGTTAATAATTTACAGTCCCTACTATGCTTGGCAAATTAACTAGTTCTGAAAAAGGAAAACAAGTTTTTCGGTTGAAGTATTTTTACTAGTCAAAGGAATAAAATCAGATGTGTTAATAATTATAATGATGATTTTAAGAAATGAGGATTTTTTAGTCAAAAGAATAAAAATATTTTTGGCTTTTGTGGGTATTTATTACTATTGTTTCCCCTAAATGTTGATGAACATTATGTCCCCCTAAGCCTTTTCCCTATTTTATGAAAATTGGGAATAATTAAGGGGTCTTCCCAAGAGAAAACCAATCATCCTCTTTCGTGAAAATCTTTGCCTGCCTAAGTCATTGATTGAGAAAGAATTAGTAGAAGGCCAAAATTCTGAATCGATCAACCTTGAATGAGTTCTTCAAAACCTTCATAGGTTAGTATTTGTTTTTCATTTTTCTTGATTTATATTATCTTTTTAATGAAACTTTGTGATCCGAAATTGTGCTTTTGTTGCATATATAAATTATACAATCTAACAGTTATTGTCAACCACATTATACTTTATCTGTAACACCCCCACAACTCGATTCTTACATGTACCTATATTCAAACCTCATTCTTATGCATGAGAAGTGGATTAGGGTCATAAGAGACCTCTGGTACTTAGCCGAGTTCAAAACTTTCCTATCAATTAAGTTTCTCCCATTAGATTATACAAAATTCAATTTTAAATGACCATAACTCTTATCATAAAAAGAAATAGGTGGCTTATATCCTACCAAATAAAATCTCTTTTAATTATCTTTCCAATGCCACCAACTTCACCTCATTTAGAGTTCGGAGTAAAGGGTTATGACCGTTTTACTACTGACTACCAGAGCAGAATTGAGTTACAACTAACTTATACTCATGGTTTGATTGATGGCGTGCTCGTGGTGGTTTTCTCGGTATCCAAGAACATCATGTCTCCTTTTGGGTGTACGTATATAGAATGATAAAGTCGACTCATTTCTAACGGTCAAAACTTCCTATAGTGCTGAGGACTATGCCAAACTTTAAATTCATGAATTGGTAAGGTTGCATGGTGTACCCTTGTCCATTATATCATATTATGGTCCTCAATTTACCTTTCACTTTTGGAAATCATTTAAAAGGGGACTTGTTACCAATGTGAAGCTAAGCACCACTTTATCCTCAAACTGATGGAATTCAAACTCGTTAGGACATGTTGAAGGATGGTATGTTGGAATCCAAGGGTAATTGGGATAATCATCTACCACTCATTAAATTTGCCTACAATAATAGATATGACTCAAGCATTGAGATGGCTTTGTTTGATTCTTTGTATGAGAGATGATGTAGGTCTTCGGTGGGTTGGTTAGAAGCGGGTGTGATGGAATTGATTGGCCCTGGTTTGGTTTTGGAAGCTATGAAGTAGGTGAGACTCATAAGGAAAGGTTTTAGATGGCTCAGAGTCATTAAAAGTCATATTTTGATGTTAAGAAGAGGGATCTTGAATTTGACGTAGGAGATTCTGTATATTTGAAGGTTTTACTAATGAAGGGTGTTGTTTGATTTGAAAAAAAAAAGGAAACTAAGTCCTAGGTATGTAGGATCTTATAAGATCTTAAAGCGGGTTGGCAATGTTGCATATGAGTTAGACTTGCCATTAGATATGACTATGGTTCATGCAGTGTTTCATGTGTCTATATTGATGAAGTTTTTGGGTAATCCAAGTTCCATTATGCCATTGGAAGAAGTGGGTGTTGATGATAATTTGACTTATGAAGATGTTTCAGTTGGAATTTTGGACCGATAAGTGAGGAGATTGAGAAACAAAGAAGTTGCATTGGTCAAAGTCCTTTGAAGGAATCAACAAATTAAGAGTGATACATTGGAAGCAGAGGCGTACACAATGAAATGATATCCCTATATCTTTCATTTTACTCAAGCCTAAGGTTTATGTTATTCTGGCCCAAAGACCTTAAATTCTTGCAATTTATCTTTTTCATGTCATATAGCATACATTCATACTCATTAGACTATGTTTCAATGATAATTGATGAAGAAGTTTGAAAATTTCATGCAACTTAAGTTGCATTTTGCTTCATGTTGGGTTGTTGGTACTTATTTGAAAATACTCAAGCTAGTTTTATCTCATTCGATGGCGAATATTCCCAAGGGGGAGATGTTGTAATACCACATAAGTTAGAAGTATGGGATATGAAAAACTGTTTCAAAAAATATGATCTGAGGTATGTCATTTATGAGCACCATCACTGGCTCGTGGTTTGAATTACACCGATAGGTGGGCTTCGTGGTTAGGCTAGTGGCATCATGAAAATAAGAGAGTTTTTGTTAGAAGTACGAAGGATCCTTACGGACTGTAAATAGATGTAAGAGTCATAATATAAGTTCATAGTTAAAATTCAAAAAGGGGTGAAAAGGAGTTCAGTAGGATGAGACCACTTTACAGGTTAGAGTCTTGTGATGGATCGTGAAGAGGTTTTGTCATTTGAGTCCAAAGATGGTAAAATTTGGCTAAGTGTTGGGGTGGACTACAAGAGGAATCTGACCCATAAATGGAACTATAGGCCGCAGATATGTGTCATGGTTTGGGGGTTCAAAAATCCAAGTCATAGAACTTTTGGAAATTCAATGGGATGAGACCCTTCTATAGTCCCTTCTACGGTCCGTGGGAGTATCATAGATCAAAATTAATAACTATAAAAACTAGGCCTGACTTTTACAAGACACATTCCACAGGTCGTAGATAGGTCTACGATTCATGGAGTCAATTAATTGCCCATCCAGCCAGTTTTAATGAAGGATGTTTTGGTCATTTATTACTTATTCAACTCTTAAACTATGTCATTTTAAGCCTAAATCTATCCAAAATTGTCCAAACTCCTACCAATTCACCCTAGTTTCATTCTTACTCTTAAATCGCTCAGGTCTCTCAAGGTCTCTCATCCTTTAAGTTTTATTGAATATTGTCAAGCAAGAGTTTCAACCTTTTATTAATTTGGATTTCTACCATACTTTCACTCAAGGTATGTGGGCTTCATCTATGGAGCGCTTCCACTCGTGGAGCCTAAGTATTTTCAATGAAATATCTCAATCTTAAATTATGAAATTTCATGGGATTTTATATTTTCACTTCAAATGATATATTATGACTTAAGTTTTGAATGGATATTCAATTATGAATGTATTTTCACTTCAAACAAACTTATAGTTGACTTATTTTGTTATAAATGGATATCCAATTAAATGAAATTAATGATTTACAAGGCACTTCTATGTCAAGCTATCTAAATGTTTGAGGCATCATGGTGGGTTACTTGATTTACTATTCTAATCAATGAATTTCATTGTGTTTTATACATAATCTCTTTGAGTTGCATGTTTTGAGTTGAATTGACAATGAACCCACCTAATTTACTCAAATTCTAATCAATCATGACTTGAAAGCCAAGGGTTTAAATCAAAAATTTATGAAAGCTTTGATTATGATCATAGAAATTCTTTAATGACTAATTGAAAGTTGGTGAACAGTTGTCTCACCTACATAATGAACTCTTTATGTGATAAGGACAATTCTCACATTTTGGATCCTCAAGTTTAATAGGCTATTCTATGGACTTCATTGATGTATATTGAACTCAAATCTAATGAATTATTACTTTAATTTATCATAATTCCATGGGATTTTATTTTGCACCGAATGAAGCTTGAGGGAGGGGGAGGGGGGATTGGATATAAGGAATCCTCTCGTAGAAGCTTCTAGTCTCATAACTATGTGCTAATATAGGTTGCCTTATATGCTAGGCTAGTGGATCCACATATATCCATTAATTTTACTGAATGAATGAATGTACTTCACAGAGTCTACCTTGGCAAGTAGCCTCCCCATTTCTCAATGTAGGGGTTACATTGGATTCCATGTTATAACACGCATGGTCTTATTGTCGGTTAAGGGTACTTTCCAAATATGTATGACCTATTATAATGCTTGCATGACTCTGCTTATGGTTATCTAGTGCATTGAACGTCTACATTTATCCGTGCTCCACTTATGTATTACCGTATGTGTTATTACTCGATTATTGCACTATATGATTATTGCTGCATTGCATATCAACATGCTTAGCACATTCCAACGTAATAACGCATGCTTTATGCCTACACTATATCACAACGTAGACATAAGCGATGATCTTCCACCTCATTCTTGTGGTTGATTTGTTTCATGACCTGGACCAAGGGTCAAGGAGTGACACGACGAATGAGAACATGCGAGTCCCCAAAAAGGCCTCAATGTACCAAAAAACACATCAACGGTTCGGAAGCGCATTTAAAATGAAACACATAGTTCTAAGGGATGAGAAAGTAGGACTCACGCCATGGGATATCTTAGGAAAAAGGATTAGCATGAATTCACATAGAATATAACACATAATGACGAAGAAGCGAGTAAGTATGACTCACACTATGGGGCAATTCGGGACTTAGGATCTTCCATGTTACCATATCAAACATACATATGCATATCAAAATTCCCATAATCAATCCATGTTATCCATAACCAAAAGATAACCATGATCATGAGGTTCAAGTACAACACATGACACATAGATCTGATGAGAGTCTACAGATGTCCAACATTATCTCTAGTCATAAGATAGGACGGGGGCCAAGACATGTTTTGGGCTCACCCTCAAATTATAGATAACATAAACAAAGCAAGTTAAGGTAGCAGAATAGTGGCTTGTCCTTGGAAGATAGGACTCACCACAACCAATATCAGAAGATCTAATCTAGCCATCGAATGGTGGATGAAAGAAATCTCTGATCCTTACATGGTGAGATCATGTAGGCAAAAGTATGTGTTGTACATTTGAATGTACTAAATATGCGGAGTACAATGAATGTAACTTACTAAACCTACATAAGGCTATTTATAGGAAGGAATGTAATATAAACAAGATGCAATGAAATTAAAGATTCATGAAATGCAAATAATGCTCATATGTATAATGGAGATGTGACCTCAACTGACATGAGTAAGACCAAACGAGCTATTACTTGGAATCCCGATGAAATCTCCTCATTGGTAAAGAGATGGTCTACTTTCCAAAGGTAAACTATACTTCACCTTACAGGAACCCATCCCATTTTGGATGAAGCAACCTTCCGTATTGGAACATATCCCATGTTGGATAGGATTTCCACATATAGCATATCTTGTCATATTATACTTCACCTTATGGGAACCTATCCCATTTCGTATGAAGCAACCTTACTTACGGAAACCTATCCCATTTCGTATGGAGCAACTTTCCTTATGAGAACATATTCCATTTCGGGATAGGATTTCACATAACCTATGTTAGGCACATAGTTCTAGAAAAGCGAGCAGTCTCACAATCCAACGGCGCTAAGTCATCATCCCACAGGAATATTCATAACATATATATACATGCTTTCAAAATAGGCAATAGTCATTTGGAAAACCATTTCAATGCATTCTTAGGCTTAAAGGCGAAACACCATTCATAATAATTCATACATAGGCTCAAATGCAAAATTCATAATTTCATAGTTGTAATACTCATGCATAGGAATAGTCCATTCATATAGAAAATGGTGCAAGCACCCAAAATGCTCAAAGAGCCATAATCAATAGAGATATATGTGATCACTATATTGTCATAACCAATATCTTGTCAATATCATATCATATAACAAAATTGGGCTTAACCCGCTTCATACTTTCCATTAATTTATGCTCATGAAATGCATATGCTATGAATGAGATGTGAGTGACATGGGTAATTTAGATTCAATCTAAAATCATCAATATAGTATGAAATTCAAGTGAAAACATAGTTAAATCCGCATTTGAAATCATAATATAATCACTCATGCTTAGATTCAAACATTTAAGGACCATGCATATCCAAATATTCTTAATAATAATGTATTTCAATATTTCAAAGCTTAATTTATCTTTAAATCCATAGATAAACATAACTCATCCATTGTTGGAATTTAAGGAGTCAAAAGATTTTAAAACACCAAATTAAAGTAAGTAAAATTCATATAGATTTCTTGAAAATAGCTTGGGTCTCCTTGATTGGAAGTAACCAAGGATCAAAACTCACATACCTTCACTAAGATGAAGAAACCCCAAAGAATTTGAAGAAAAATTGAGTTCCCTAGCCCAAATGTTGAAGTCTCCAAGAGTTCTTTGTGGAAAGCTTTTGAGAGGATATTAAAAATATGAAGAGTGATTTTGAATATCTGAAATAGGTTTTAGGTCTTTAGATGACCTTAGAATAACATTGGAATTCCCATAAAACCAATAGAAATAATCGATTTTATGAAAATGTCATTAATGAATTGGAGAAAATTTTTACTGGAAGCCACTTGACTGGAGGGTAAATAGTCTGTGTGGCATTACACTATCCGTTTACCGGCCCGTGAACCCACACTTAGGAAAATTTTTGGAAGTTGGAACTTGGCTCAACACTTAGAAAATTTTCACTTCGAAAGTCTCACGGAGGGCCTCACGGCCCGTGCCACACCACAAGGTTCGTGTGGCTGTTCATGGCACAAGACTTGGCTAAAAAATGGCCGTCTCAGGTTCAAGGGCAGTCTCATGAGTCGTGAGATGTCTCACTGCCCGTTTACTTACCCATGTGGCAACACTGCTTAGGAGGGTCTTACGAAAATGGGCATAACTTCTTCATTCGAACTCAAAATAAAGTGAAACCAAGTGCTTGGAAAACTAATTCAAAGAGCTTTAATTTAATAGTTCATGGGTTACCCAGTTCTTTTTTGTTCTAATAGATATGTCTATTTAAAGTTGACCCTTCTATCGGTACTTGTGAAAAACTTAGCCAATGAAATTCCTTTGAACTTGACTTGATGTAGGAGACCCGTGATGGTATTAAACAACATAAATGAGCTTGAATTGAAGTCTTGAAAGTGAACTTAGATCAACTTGGATGTTCCATAAGGTGTCACCTTGGCCCAAAACTTTCCGAAACCAAATCTCAAGCCTCACCAAAGCTAACAAAAATTCGGGTCCTTACATCATCTCCCCCTCGGGAACATTCATCCTCGAATGTGGAAGAACAAGGCTTGAAAGGATTGAGTTAGAACATGAAACTTTTAAACACATAATACCATGCATAGTTCATCATTTGGAAATCATAAAGCCATTAAAACTCATATCAAAACTTATTCAAGTCATTTTAAACATCATGGAAATAAATCATTTTTGTGCATATGTATGAATATCATGTCATGACACTCAAGAGTAAAAGAGTTAGGACCATTGATAAAAAGGAAGAACCTAATATCATAGGTTTAAGTAGATTGGAAAGGATAGAGGTATCGTTGCATCATACTTGATCCAACTTCCCACATAGAATTTTCCACATGTTGATCCTAATTATGAAACCTCTCCACTTGCCTATCCAAGATCTTACCCAGAACTTCCTCATAAGACAAGTTCTCCCTGACCTCAATACCGTCCAAAGGCACAATAGCACTAGCATTACAACTAACTTCCTCAACTTAGATAGCTAGAGAATCGGATGAATAAAACTCAAACCCATGTGCAAATCCAATCCATAGGCCACATTCTCAAACCACTCCACCAACTTATAAGGACTTACATACTAAGAACATAACTTGCCCTTCTTTCCCAAAATACATAACACCCTTCATAGGTGCGACCATCACATAAACCCCAATCACCAATACGAGACTCATGATCCCTCCTTCAAACATCTAAATAAAACTTTTGATGACTTCGAACCATTTTCAACATTTCCCTAACTATTTCCACTCTTCCCATAGCCTCCAACATCCCGGGCCTACAGAAGTCATCTTATCTAACTCAAACCATCCCACTAAGGACCTACACCTTCTAACACACAAAGCCCCAAACGGTGCCATACCAATGCTAGCATGAAAGCTATTGTTTCAATCCAACTTAATAGGTGGTAGATGACCATCCCAATTAACCTTGAATTCAAACACACAAGATATCGACATGTCCTCCAATGTTTGAATCATTCTCAGCATTGAAAGTATACTCAACCGATAAGAAATGAGCCGACTTAGTCCTTCGGTCGACAATACCCCAAAATGAATCAAATTTCCTTCGGCTCCTAGGCTAACCAACCATAAAATCCATGTTTGTCTCTTCTCACTTCCAAGCAGAAATTTCAATATCTTAAGCCAAACCACCAGTCTTTGGTGTTCTACCTTCGTTTGTCGATAATTAGGGCATTCGGATACGAACTTAGCTATATCCTTCTTCAAACCATGTGACCAATACACTTCTCTCAAACCCTAGTACCTCTTAGTAGGTCTTGGGTGAATCAAATAATGAAAGTTATGGGCTTCAATGATGATCACCTCTCTAAGACTATCGACATCCGAAATATATAATCGACCTTGGTGCCAAATTACATCCATCTCCCCCTTGGGAGAAAACCTCTATCTTATTTTCGGCAATCATCTTTTCAACATAACCAAGTATGGGTCCAAGTCTTGCTTAACCTTAACATCAACAACCACAAAAGGTTCAGCCCCGTTCTGAACATAAATACCTCCATCATTAGAGCCGGCCAACCTAACACCCAATCTAGTCAAACAGTAAACATCTTTTGCCAACTCCTTCTTCCCTTCACCAACTCTCATATAACCACATATATAAGGTCAGCTACAATATCCTCCTTGTCTGGATTGCATTACGATCCTAAAGTAACTCTTCCTATCCGATAGGAAAGGATGGAGACCGAAAATATCAAGACATATTCCATAGCATGATAAGAATCATGAAAAAGTAAAACATTTCCTAAAAAGCCTTATAGCTTCTTACCCATAGATGTGGCGCGCTTCACACCCGTGAATAAGACTGTACTTGACGTGACATATTGGACTCCGAGGACCATTTATAAACTTGGTTCTCTAATACCATCTCTGCTACGACCTGGACCGAGGTTCTAGGAGTAACACGGCAAATGAGAACCCGAGAGTCCCCAAACAAGCCTCAAAGTATCAAAAACCACATCATCGATTCGGAAGCACATTCAAAATTAAACACATAGTTCTAAGGGATAGGAAAGCAGGACTCACGCTATGGGGATATCTTAAGAAAAGGGATTAGCATGAACACATAGCATATAGCACATAATAACTAAGGGGCGAGTAAGTATGACTCACGCTATGGGGCTATTCGGGACTTAGTTTCATGGACTTTAATAGTTTCACTTCAAATGATGTATTATGACTTATGTTTGTTGATTTATTCTGTTATAAATTGATATCCAATTAAATGAAATTAATGATTTACAAGGTTCTTCTATGTCAAGCTATCTAAACGTTTGAGGCATCATGGTGGGTTACTTGATTTACTATTCTAATCGATGAATTTCATTGTGTTTATACATAATCCATTTGAGTTGCATGTTTTGAGTTGAATTGACAATGAACCCACCTAGTTTACTCAAATTTCCAATCAATCATGACTTGAAAGCCAAGGGTTTTAAACAAAGATATATGAAAGCTTTGATTATGATCATAGAAATTCTTTAGTGACTAATTGAAAGTTGGTGAACGATTTTCTCACCTGCATAATGGACTCTTTATGTGATAAGGACAATTTTCACATTTTGGATCCTCAAGTTTAATAGGCTATTCTATGGACTTCATTGATATATATTGAACTCAAATCTTATGAATGATTACTTCAAAATATATTGTAATTCCATGGGATTTTACTTTGCACCGAACGAGGATTGGGGGGGGGGGGACTGGACCTAAGGAGTCCTCTCGTAGAAGCTTCTAGTCTCATAATTATGTGCCACTATAGGTTGCCTTATGTGCTAGGCTAGTGGATCCACATATATCCATTAATTTTAATGAATGAATGAATGTACTTTACAGAGTTTACCATGAAAGTAGCCTCCCCTTTTCTCAGTGTAGGGGTTACATTGGATTCCATGTTATACCACGTATGGTCTTATTGTTGGTTAAGGGTACTTTCCAAATACGTATGATCTCTTATAACTCTTGCATGAATCTACTTAAGATTAACAAGTGCATTGAACATCTACATTTATCCATGCTCTACTTATGTGTTACCAAATGCAATTTTACTCGATTATTAAACTATATGGTTATTGTTGCTTTGCATATCAACATACTTAGTACATTCCAACATAATAACACATGCTTTACGCCTACATTATTTCACAATGTGGAGATAAGCGACAATCTTCCACCTCATCCTTATGGTTAATTTGACTTGCTGTGTAAGACTTGTTATGGTGAGCCTCATGCTTTGGGGATGCACCTAATTTCCTTCTAGGTTATTTCATGTTCTAGTTACTTAAAGACTATCATCTTGTTACTTTTTATTGAGGATGAGTTAGGGACATGTCTTAGCCCCAGCCTAGTCTATGATTTAGAGGTATTATTGGACACAAATATATGGTCCCTATGTTGTTATAAGTTTCTCTTGGTTTATGTCTTTCTCTAAGTCATATTTCCCTTAGTTTCCACTTTATGTTATTTGATCATTAACTTGAGTGCTTGAATAAATACTAAGAGGCTTGTTTCAAGTTCCCTCGAGTTCATTATTTGTCTTGCCACACCTAGAGGCTAGCTTGGTTAGTGACATCAATGACTACATTTCCCATACAATTCATATAAGAAGTTCTCTCAAGTGTAAGGATACCCTAGGACTAATTGCTATCTCTTGATTCACTACTTTTTTTAAGGTAGTTTTCTTTACGTATTTTGGGTCAAGAGAGACGAGGAAGGTGATTAAGTATCAGACTTATATCTGCCAAATACATTAAAAAAATCAGTACATATTAAGAACCATGCATAAGGTTTTAAAAAGGGGTTTGAGTTGAGAGTACCAAGTGAAGATGATGGTTTGATAGCGATCAGACGCCTCTAAAGATTAAGAGCTAGCTCTCTACATCTGTGCATGTGTTCTATTCAAAAGCTAATAGGCTAATGGAAAGAGAACACATAGATTAGTGAATTGGTTGCAAGCAGGGCTACCATTGTGCCGATTAAGGCTAGAATAGGGATCATCAAGAAGTTTAGTGAATAGAGCACACTGCTACTTCTCAAACTTCATTTAAGAAGGAAAACGAAGAAGCAAATTGCTCATAATATTATTAGAATTGATCTAAAAAAGGATAATACTTATGATGCTATGGTGGGTTCCAAAATATTATGCGAGCTTAAAATGTGCTCTATCTTTAGTTCTCCATTTGATTTAAAACCAGAAGCTAAATCATTGACTTCTCCTTATCCTAACTTCCATAATTTTGACAAGGATAACATGGAAAAACGTTTTGATAAGAATAAAGGCTAGATTTCCTATGATTTTGATGATGGCATGTTATGCCATAATTCTTTGATTCACAATATGATATCTAAAAATTCATTTAAATTGTGATTCTGCTTGTCGAACTCCAAAACAACTCCGAACTTGGCCCAATTAATTGGGTTGGGTATGGCTTCCTCTAGACTAGTAAAGGTTTTAGGATAGGCAAGCAAGAAAACAATAAGATACTTAATCCTTGTTCCCACAAGGTCAAGTGGGTGAAAGTGGATAGAGATGATATTCGAATCTTCCCTAGAAAGAGGGATGTTTGGGCCCTGTACAGGTATTGGTCTGCTAAAAGAATGCGCTAACTCCGGATAACATGATATAAAACTTTGACATGGTGGAAATGCTTGGCAACTACACTAAGAAGGAAGGTGTCCCAGTTGATCCATTTCTCAAAATAGTTGGTTTCAAATTGATATTCCATCAATAGTACCCTAAATGTTTCATATTCCAAGGGAAGAGTTGTTTCATTATTCTCTTCAGATGCCTTTATATTTTCTCACTGGTCAAGAAGCACCATATGATTCCACTGGTTGTTTCAAGTTGGATCATCAAGAAGATTTTATTTCCTGCATTTACGTTGCACATAATTTGGTTAGAGCCAGAGCCGCTGAATGAAGATGAAACCAAATGGCCTTCTGAGGGCTTTCTAGCTTCTTGTGGTAGGTTCAGACTAGAAAACTTAGAATATATGGAATATCATCATATGTTCTCACATTTAACATGTACAACAAATGGAAATAGCTACAATACAACAAAAGATATTTCCACTGAAAGGAGAAACTTGGGCCAGGGAAATAAAGATATTTCCAAGTTTCTCCTTTAATGGAAATATCTTTTATTGCATCTAGTTGTTGCCATTTATTGGACATGCTAACTGTGAGATCATATGATAATCCTCAATGTTTTCTGAGTTTGCTATACTGAATCCACAAGAAGATGGAAAACCTTGAGAACGCCATTTAATTTCATCTTGATTTAGCTGCTTCAGCTCTAACCAAGTTATGTGCAACTTAAATATACGAGATAAAATCTTTGTTACAATCCCACTTACAGCAACCAGTGGGAGCATTTGGTGCTTCATGACCAGAGAGAAAATACAAAGGTATCTCAAAAAGTGATGTGAAACATCTCTTCCCTTGGAATATGAAAATATTTAGGGTACTGCTAATGGAATATCAATGTGAAACCAATTATTTTGACTAGTGGATCAACTATGACTGCTTCCCTCTCACTGTAGTTGCCAAGTACTTTAGCCATATCAAAGTTGTATATCATGTTATCTGGAGTAGCGCATTCTTTTAGGAGATCAAAACCTGTACAGGACCCAAAAAGTCCTCTTTCTAGGGAACATTTGGATAACATCTCTATCCCATTTCACCCACATGACCTTGTGGGAACAAGAATTAAGCATCTTATTGATTTCTTGCTTTCCTATCCTAAAATTTCCGCTAATCTTGAGGAAGCTATAACCAACCTAATTAATTGAGCCAAATTTGGAGTTGTTTTTGGAGTTCAACCAGTTTAATCACAATTTAAATATATTTTTAGATATCATATTGTGAATCAAAGCATTATAGCGTAGCATGCCATCATCAGAATCCTAGGCAGCCTATCCTTTATTCTTATCAAAATATTTTTCCGTTCCAGCGGTATGAAAATTATGGAAGTCAGGATCAGGATAAGTCATTGACTTAGCTTCTAGTTCTAAATCAAATGGAGTACTAAAGACAGGCCATATTTTCTGCCTTTATGGAGTAGGATTTGACTTGCTTAAGGAACTCTTTTGAGAGACTAAGGTGGGTTTAATTTGAAATTTTTCAAAAAGTAAAAATTTAGAAATTCTCTTTGAGTTCTTGCAAACTCTTTGTTTTTGTAGTTTGTTGTTTTTCATGTCAAAATTCTCTTACAATGGTCCTTAATGTATGTCCTAGTGGCTGCCTATCAAAATGGTCATTAATGTAGGAGGGTTGGACTATTTTAGTTCATCATATATATATATATACACGTAATTGAAATAGTCCTTAATATGTAGAAATAGTGATCCTTTTGAACCTTATTCTCCTTTACTCTAGTTTCAATGAGTCCCACTGCATCCACCTTATAATCATTACTTACAAATAGCTTGATCCTTTATGTTTGAAGTGCTATTTCATCCCTCTAACATTCCATCTAGACAATTTCATGTTGGATGAAGATCCAAAGGTCTCCTGTAATTGTAGTTCCCTTCATGTCTAGACTTTGGAAGCTACTAAGGATTAAGAGAGATAATCTTTCAAAACTTCCAGATGTTACCACTAGTTTTGGATAACTTGGTTGTTTTTGAATTGTATTTTCTGCTAGTGGTGGAGCTGTAGTATGGTCAACCTTTCCCATATTTGGTAGCTTGACCATGGATTTCATGGCTAGACTTTTGTAGAACAATTGGCTTATTCTGAAAAGTGTAAGAACCCTTCTAGAGGATATGCTCACATTCCACTTCTGTTAAAAACCAGAAAGAAAATAACCCTTATCATAGGGCAAGTTCTCTAAGGACCATGTTCCATTTTCCAGAAAGTCCGAAAAAATGTCTCTGTGGACATCATATATGGAGTATTCCCAATAACAAACCCAATCAATACTGACTTCCAATAGCTTGCTACCTCAGCCATTATGAAAATTACACATTTCTCCCATCCCTCATACTCAGATGTATATAGGCAAGTGATTTACATCAATGCACCACTCTGTATCCACTTGCTCAGCCTGTTTTAGTTTGGCTATCAACATCAAAGACTGAGTAGACATGCCCACCCCTGACAATTTTAACCACCTCATTGTGGCTACGATTTAATCATATTGCAACCATAGGTCTCTCCTTGGATTTACTTCTGTAAATCTCTCTCTTCATTAATAGATTGACACCGAGCTGATATTTAACTACCAACTATAATAGTAGATACCCATCGATCCCTGCCAATCTCTGGCATAATCAGTGACCCAATTGAGCCCACAACCTTACAAGAGTTGTGTCGCTTTTCAATGGAAGTTTCTTACTACTACATGTTAGTAGCCTTGCTAAAATACAGTGAAACATCAATCCTTCAGAGACACATAGGTACTCTACCTATGTTGAAATCTAATATAGTCCCCATAGGTAAAACTTCTTGATAGGGGTTCTTACTATAAGTTTTACTGAGATTTCATTGTAAATGGATATTGTTTGGGAATGTACTATTTTTATGGAAATTTGGGATTTTAAAGATGTTTTCCTTTTTGCATCTCAATTTCTAGTTATTAATAGATGGACTACTTTTATGTACGATTCACGAATATTTTCTCAACTTACTTATTGCATCTGTAATTGAGTAGCAGTCAATCCACGAAATGCACTCGAGGAGCCTATAGGGCATCCAAACAAAATAGTTTTGGGGCCTTTACCATTGTTATATATATGATAATGACCTTCAACAACCCATATATTAAATTAAGGGTGCTATGATTATTGCATTTTTAGTTAAGTAGCATAGGTCTATGAAAATTCCTAAAGAGTCCATGGGGTAGCCAATGAGGTGGGTTTCAAGGTTTTTGACTTAATGCATTGGCCACACATGTATTGCTTCATCTCACACTGTATGTTTGTCTATGGTTAAATGGAATTTTATATGATTTAGCCCTTTCACTTGTTATCTGTACTATATGCGATTATGAATATGACGTTTAGTTAGACCTTATTCATAGTGTTAGCACTATTGTGTTCTTTATATCATATAGTTTCTATCTGAGCTCGGTCGATTTATGATGCTTGTTGAGTACCTCGTGATTTGGTACTCAAACTATATTTCGTCATTTTATTTCTAGATACAACACCTAGTATGAGCCACCCTTGTCGATTTGTGATCTCCCCTATCACTTTTTTATTAGACCTTGGTGAGCTCCATGCATCTAAAGACTTGCTACTTTCTTTTTATGTACTGTCTATGCATTTTGTATTTTGATTAGAAAACTCTATTGTGTATATTTTCCTACTTTATACTTTAGTCACTATTGCAATAGTTACACTAGGTTCAGAATTGGTTTTGTATGTACTCTTTTTTTGATTGGTCACTTTTGGGACTTTTTGTATATCTTGTGGCATTATATATATATATATATATATATATATATATATATTCTATGGCCCTATTCTATGTCTCCATTGTTTTGTTGTCTTTATAACTTAGTTGTAATTCCATCAACTGTCGTTTTGTTTTTTTTTTTTTTGCTTCCCTCTTGGTGATTTATGATAGGCCTTACCATGATCAAGTTTTACATTGTAATAGCATGTGATCATAACTTAAGCTCACCAGTCTTAATTACTAGTACAAGAGCAAGTTCCTAGTAAAGTCTGTTAGATTGGTAAGATGATGTTTGTATCCTATCTTTGGGAGTCTATTGGGATTTTTAGGAACATCTTACTTTTCTTATTCATTATTACATATTCCAGCTCTACAAAGTCCTAAACTTCATTTTGTTACATTATTTCATAGATTGCTAGGATAAGATCATCTACAGGTGGGTAGGAGTCTCTACACCTATGAATAGAGCCCCAACCAAGGGTAAGGTAGAGGTCAACGAAAGGTCAAGTCACAGTACAAGTTGTCACACTAGCTCGAGACTAGGAGCAAACCTACTACTTTAACCCAATATAGAGCTAGAGCAGGTCTAGCATCAACCAAATGGTGTGGGCCCAGCCTAGCCTCAGCCAGGTTTCATTGCCATATTGGTTCTCCAAGATATGCTTGTTGGACTTTAACTTTTATGATGGGAATGTACTTATCGTGGACTTTCTTTAGTACTTTGCCTAGCCCTCAAGTTAGAGATGAGGAATAGACTTTGGTCCAAAGTCATAGGGTGTTCATGTCTCAGGGGTGCAGGTTTTAACTATGGATTCTCACTTAGATTGAAGTTCTGCTAGTATTGTCAATTTCTCCACCTATTGCATTTGATTCAGTTATACCTTTTGAGAAGCAGAACATATTGGGTCAATTTATCAGATTTTATCCTCCTACATTTGTTTGGGACCACAAGTGAGGATTTCCATGAACTTATTGTTAGTTGCTAACCTAGGCTGCATAGAATTAAGTTAGTTGAGTAACATTTTTCAAGTGGAAGAGCCATTGAAGTAGTAGGGAAGATCCTATCTTGAGAGTAGGCCAGCTAGGTCACCTCTGATAACTTGGGTAGCTATAAAGTAGTTAATGGCATTGCGATCATCTTTTCTTCAGGTTGTGGACCATACACACACAATGGCATATGGAAGCAATAAAAAAATGTGTCATTGTTAGGATGGTTTTTGTAGGTCTCAGTCATGAGGTAGTAGTTTTTGGGAAGACTTTATCCTCAATACTTTCAACCTAGTATATTAGTTCAACTAGCTTTATAGATTACAGATAGTGTTTCTATAGGTTCTAGTGGTCAAAGTAGATAGGGGTTAAGACGGACTTCTAGGGGTTTATATGCTGGGTATTTAGGCAATAATGGTTAGTTTAAGTCTAGTCATCTCAAGGTTTCTCTAGTAGATGGTGTTTAAAGTATGGTGACCCAAGCCTCTTTATTAGAGATTATTTTAGCGTTTGTTATCTCAGATAGCAGGGTCTAGTATAGTCAGCTATAGGCAATACACAAGGCAATAGGGATGGTTCCTGGGATGGTAGATGTGGTTCTTAGTTTGGTAGGTTTGGTGATCGAGGTGGACGCGGCCACATGTATGCTTGTCTGGGTAGGCCAAATCTGTGGATGCTATTATCACAAGTATAATCTCTATCTTTCATTAGCCACCATTTAGATTGTTTTATCTTAGGTCTAATTATTCATATGTATTTGCCATTTTTGCTACATAGTTTCAGTTATTTTGTGAGCTTTTTCTATGCCTATGTATGTAGCTTGCTTCATAGGTTATTCTTTAATAGTAAATTAGGTTTATAGGTCTTGTATGGTGACCATATTAAGCTATAATATGTGGAAAAACCTCATTGTCATGGATATGGTAGGTTTTGACTTGATTTTAGGAATGGATTGGTTATCTCCTTACCATAGGGGCATGGATTACTTTACATAGACTTTCACCTTTTATATGACTAGTATCCCTCTATCATGTGGTTGGGTATCAGTAGCCATATAACAGGAAGTGTAATTTCTATTTTGAGGGCATGATGGTTCATAAGAAAGGGTTGTTTGGTTTATCTTCCTTATGTCCATATACTAGTGCCTACACTCCTTTCTTTTAGTCAACCCTTATGGTTAGTGAGCTTCCTTACCTTTTTTTTTATCGATCTACTAGGTCTTCTCTTGATTGAGACATTGACTTAGATATTAATATTGCAAGGATATGTAGAAATATCTATTCTGCCATATCATATGGCTCCAATCAATCTAGGGAAAATTAAGGAGAACTCTATGACCTTTTGAGTAAGGAATTCATTATGTCTAGTATGTCTTTCTAGGGAGCTCCTATTTTTTTTTATGAAGGAGGATGGTTCCTTGTGTATGTGCATTAACTTTAGGCAGTTGAATATAATGAGCATCAAGAATACAATTTATCTAATGTTATGTATTGATGATTTGTTTGAACATCTTTAGGATGAAACGATGTTCTCTAAGATAAACTTGAGATCAGACTCTCGACAGTTGAGGATTAAGGCATCAGACATTCTAAAGGTTATTTTTAGGACTCTTTATGGTTATTATTAGTTTCTAATCAAGACTTTTCATTTGACTAATGCCCCAATAGTGTTCATGGACTTGATAAACCATCTGTCTAGACCATACTTGGACTTTTTTATGATAGTGTTCAATATTAATTATATTGCATTCTACTTCAGGAGTAGGGAGCAACATGGGCAGCATTTAAGGGTTGTTCTTCAAATATTATGAGGTCAACAATTATATACCGGTTTCTTTAAGTGTGAATATTAGCTTTAGTTGTGACATTATTGGGACACATGATGGCCAAGTATGGGATTATATTGAATTCAACATAAGATAAAGGTAGTTTATGATTAGGAGAAGCCTACTTCTCCTATTGAGGTTTCATGTTTTGTTGAGTTGACAGGCTGCTAAAAATGGGATGTGGATAGGTTTTTTCAATTGAAATTCCATTGACTAGATACAAGCAAAAGAATGTCCCTTTTCAATGGTCTAATGAGTGTGAGACAAACTTTCTCAAGCTCAAGGCCTTGTCAACTTCACCTCTAATTTGAAATCTTTCTATTGAGGTCCATAGGCTTATAATCTACTATGATGCTTTCAGTGTTTATTTGGTGTGTGTTAATGTAGTTGGCGGAGTTATTTCATATGCTTCTTTGTAACTAAAAGTTCACAAGAAAACTACCCTACTCATGACTTGGAGTTGCGGAGGTAGTTTCTGCATTGATAATTTGGAGGCACTTCCTATATGGTATTCATTATGATATCTTCATCTATCATCGAAGTATTAGTATATATTCAATTAGAAGGATTTAGTCTAAAACAAGATAAGTGGTTGGAGATATTGAAGGACTATGATGTATGATTCATTATCGCCAAAGGAAGGCTTGTGTGGGAGCAAGATAGATGTGGTAGTAGATAGCATGACATGAAAGGTGATGCATATGGGGAGTTTGGCTTTTTTAGCAATAGAGAAGCAACTTTTTGCTTTAGATATCCAACCTTTAGTCAATCAGAGGTTTATCTTTAATATTTTTTTTTATCTTGGAAGGGTTTTTTCTTATTTGGAGGCTAGATCTTTATTGATGTAATAGATTCATGCATAGTAGTTTGAGGATGCCTGATGGAGCATGATTCGAGATAAGGTGATCAGTGGTGAGGCTAGAAAGGTGACTTTAGATTTTAAAGGTGTTTTGAGGACGGAGAGTCATATCTATGTTCTTAGAGTTGGAGACCTAATCTAGTTTCTTTTGTAGGAGTTCTATTATTCAACATACTCTATTCATCTAGATGCAGAAAAAATGTATCATGATCCAAAGCAACACTATTAGTGGTTTATAATTGAAAAGGATATTGTAGAGTTTGTCGCTAGGTGTTTAAACTATCAACAGGTGAAGTATGAGCATTAGAGGCTAAGTGGTTTGATGCAATGACTTCCTATTTTGGAGTAGAAATGGTAGCAGATAGCTATAGACTTTGTGGTGGTATTTCCAAGTACTCTTTAATGATTTGATGCTATTTAAGTCATCGTTAATCAGTTGACCAAGTCTTCTCACTTTCTACCAGTTCAAACTTCCAATAGTGTAGAAAGCTTATCCCAAATCCATATTTTTGAGATTGTCTATTTCCATAGGATGTTGATGTTTATTATCTTAGACCAAGTACGTAGTTAACACATGTTTTTTGAGGTCTATTAAGAGATAGTTGGCTACTAAAGTTGAGCTCAACACATCTTTTGATCCATAGATTGAAGATTAATCTAAAAAGACTGCTTATGATATTGAGGATATGCCTAGGTCATATGTTACTAATTTTGGAGGTTAGTGGGACCAGTTCTTGGCTTTAATAAAGTTTGAGGATGACAACGTTCACCGTTGAAGTATTTGGATAACTCCATTTTAGGGTTGTATGGTAGGGGGTGTTGATCTTTGGTGAGTTTGATTTTTTTAAGGTTACGTTATAGGCCACCTGACTTATTCCATGATTCATTAGATAGAGTTCATATGATCTAGAGATGCTCTATACTGCCGAGAGTACAAAAGATTTAGGCCTTAGAGTTCATGGTGTGATGAGGTTTCAGGAAAAAGGGAAAGCTTAACCCTAGGTTCATTATCCGCATATTAGGGAGATGCCTTATGGGGTAGCCTTACTTTATCATTTTTGTGTGTTCTCCCTAATTTTCATGTTTCTATGGTGATAAGGTATGTTTCAGATGAGTCTCATATGCTGTGGGGTTTGGTTTAGCTTGATGAGTTCTAGTGTTTCAAGGAAGAACATGTGGCTATTTTAGATTGGCAAGTTAGAAAGATATGGTCTAAGGAGATTCCATCAGTTAATCTTCATCATCAGATCAATAAGGACACATGGTAAGCTTAACTCCATATGCAAACTAGATATCCTCACCTTTTTTAGCTTTCAGGTACTTTGCATTCTTTAACTTTCAACGAACAAAGTTTTTTTAGTAATGAATGTTCTAATGAACTTCGGGGTCATTTTCTTGCTTCTCTGTATTATTTCAATTTTTCCCTTCTCATGTCTTTTATGCAATATATTCAAAGTGTTGGTATAGGCAGCGTACTCCTTGAGATGATAGGGATAACTTTGGGTGAGGTTTTTCCCTTTTCAAGGCTTTTATAGTGAAAGAGATGACTTTGGTCCACATTCTTGAAAAATAGGCTCAGATTACATTATGGTCAATGCCATTAACTCTAAGTTGTTGAGTTTGGTATAAATGGCCTTTGATTTGGATCCCAAGGTGATTGAAATGATTTTGAAGTATTTTGTGAAATACTTGTTTTGGTAATTTTTTGAGAATTGACTTGGATTAATGTTTTATCAAAATGACCTCCTTTGGTTGTTTCATCAATTTCATTGAGTTTGAAATGTTGAGTTTAATTAACTAGCATATCCAATTTGTGCGCATCAAACCCTTAGTGAATTTCAAAGGCCTATTTGAGACTTTGCAATTAAATCAAAAGCTTGTTGGTGCATAGTTACTAGTGCAGCTGCTCCTGCAAAGGCTGGCTCTCACCAATGATGTTGCTCCTTTCACTAGTAATAGTGGCTAACTCAACAAAGCATCACTTCTTTAGAGCTTTGTTTATGTACATGGGTTTGCGCTTATAGAGTCAGAGGTCACTATTGACCTCTACTTCTATAGAGTTTCTTTGCTCCTGCAAACCGCACTAGAGAGCCCTGGTTCACAAGTGCGATAAATCAATATTAGTTTTACGTGTCTTCTTACTCCTTTTTCAAATTAGTGAGCTTATATCTCCTCCCTTTGTAAGCTCTATTGAAAGAAATTTTTGTTGTTTCTTCACCATTTAGTTAGTTCTAAGGTAATTCTTCTCATTTTCATTACTAGTTCTAGTCTAAGTTACTCGGACTCTTCACTTTTGGTGCCACACCCGTGTTGACACAACATATGTATAGGTGTGGGTGTGGGCTCCGTGCTAGATTTGGTCAACTAATTTCTGGTATTCTAACCAAAATTGATGGGAAAAGTTTAGAGTTTTAACGATATACGTAATCAATACAAAAGCTAAGGTGAAATTGAAGAAAATAAAATACCTTTTACATAGAAATTTCTATGTCACGCCTTTTTCTTTAATCTCCTTCCAGGATTTTCTTCAAGTTTTCCATATAATATCTCATAATTTAGTTTTGATCAGTCACACCCAAAAGTAGCGGCTTTGGGTTCCCCTTGTCATAAAATAAATTAGGTTTTATCACTTTATGTTTAGATAATTTGATTATTTTTACACGAATATATTCCCACACCCGTATCCATATATGGATGTATATCCTTGAATCTTTAAAATTAGACCAGGAAGGAACCAACGTCTAGATCCACACCTATATTGGACACCCGCACCTGAGACCGAGCAACTTAGGTTCTAGGCCCATTTCCATAATTTATCCATGATTTGGACCTTGATTTCTTGTTTTTCAAATTATTAAAATTTAGTTTTTGACAATTTGAGCTCTGATTATACTCTGATTTTTTTCCCTAAATTTTGGGCAAGAAATCCTCACATGGTGGAGGACATAATAGTGGAGTTAGTATCCTATTTTGTTGTTGTCCTCTATGGATCAATTTTTCTGACCTAATTTTTGGTTTGAATTATGTAATATCAATAGTTATTATTAGTCTCATATTGACATGCACATTATATTTTTTATGGCATAACAATATTCCAATTTCTTTAGAAAGGAAAAGCTCCCAAGTAGAGGTTGGAGTGTATTTCTGGCTTCAAGGTAGGTTATGACTTCCTTCTTTACACTTAGCTTAGTTATGGTCTATATAATTTGATTACGTGATTGTCAAAATGGTTGTAGAGTGAACTTTTAGGGTTTTATGATCCTTAATCGCTCTTTGTCCATTTTCTGGACTTTAGACTAGAAGTTAGCCATAAATCTATAGTTTAGATTGACTTTATCCTTTGTATGGTGTTTTAGGGTCCTTAGAATGCTTGAGGTGATTTAATGTAGGCTTATGTGTTGGTTGTTTTTAGCGTGGGTTGTCTTATTTTCTAGTACTTTGGAGCTTTTACTATGCTATCATGATTGTGGACCTAAGGCTTTGGACTTGGAGTGGCTGGAGTTTCAAGTTTGTACAATTGTCTGTGATGGATCCTTACCGTAATGATTTGTGTGATATGAATGTACTGTTGATCAATTGACTATCATATAACACATTTATGCACATGGAATCTGTATTTAATCATGATCTAAGATGAGTATGAGAAAAATACTGGTTTTCAATTTTAAGACGTATATGCCTTAGGCTTTCTTAATTTGGATCCTGATTGATCGTATTACTAGTTAAATGATTAGATGTGCGGTTTTGTGAGAAATTATATTATTTTCATCATAAAAATTTGGGTGTTATGAAAAGATTGTGCTATTTTAAATATAATTCAACATGAAAGTGGTTTTTACTACTCCCCCGTCCCATTTTATGTAGCACCTTTAACTTTGCATAGTGGTTAAAAAGAAATAGAAGACTTCTGAAACTTGTGGTCTTATTTGTGATAGTAAATCATTGTATTAAGAGTAAAAGAAGAGTTTTAAAATTTAATTATTTCTATTTATGATAAAGTGACATTCTTAGCTATTAGTCGCTCTTTTTGTTTCCTTTCTTTCATTCCTTGTCTTTCATATCTAGTTTATTCTGCATATGGGTTTTTGAGACGAGGGTTTCCAGGAAACAACCTCTCTACCTCTATGAAGGTAGTGGTAAGGTCTATATATATTCTACCCTCCCAGACTCCACTAGTGGGATTCAACTGAGTATGTTGTTGTTATAGTTGTTCATAAAGTGACATTCTTTTTAGGGTGAGCTAAAAATAAAAAGGTCTATATAAAATTGGACACAAAAAGTATAAGTTTTACTTGGTGTTTATTGTAAATGTATATTGTGAGGGAATATGCTAATTTTATAGAAATTTAGGTTTTAAAAAGGTTTTCCCTTTTAGTAACTAGGTTTGTTTTAAACAGATATGTTGCATTGATGAATAGTTCATGGGTCACTCTCAAGATCTTTTCTCGGTTTATTTTATAACACCAATAGTTGAGGCGATAACAGGTCAATGAAATCCGTCCAAAGAGCCTATCGTGAAGCTAACAAGGTGATTTCAGGGCTTTTTATCTTTATTGCATATGTTGATATGCTTCGATGGCTTGCAAATTAAATTAAGGTGTTATTATTATTACACTTGGAGTTGAGTAGTAGCAGGTCTACAGAATGCCTTAGGAGCCCATACGGTAGCCAATTGAGAAATTCTAGGGCGTTTTACTTTACATTGGCCACACACGTATTGCATCATCTCATGTAGTGTATTTGTTTTCTTCGCTATCTGTGTTAATGAATATGATTTCTAGTTAGCTCTTATTCATAGTTTTACTCCTATCGTTCCTATTATATCATGTTGATTTTATATGAGCTCGATCAGCATATGTGGCCTACTAAGTACCCTATATTTTGGTATTTATACCACACTTATGCATGTTTTTGCTATGTAGTGCCTTGTACTGGTCACCCTAGTTGATTTGTGATCTCTTATGTTCATTGTTGATAGGATCATGGTGAACTCTTCGCAAACAAAGACATAATATTTTCCTTCTTTTGTACTATTTATGTATTTTATAGTTTGATTAAACAACTCTAAAATAAAGAGTCTTACTCTTGCACTTTAGTCGCTTGTACTGATGACTCTAGATCTAGGGTTTGATTTACATATAGTTTGGTCTTACTTTGTCACTTGCAAACCCTTATCATATATCTTGTATTGTTATGTACATGTCTATGCTATGGACCTATTCTATGTCTCTATTGCTTCCACATATTTATATCATAGTTTTAGCTTCCAATTCATAAGCTACATTACCCACTTCCTCTATAATCTGGTAAGGACTAATGTATCTCAGACTCAACTTCCTTTTCTTTACAAATTGAATAACGTCCTCCATAAATGAAACTTTCAAGTACACCCAACCGTTGATGTCAAACTCCAATTCTTTTTTCCTAATATCAGTATTTGATTTATGTCGACTCTGGGCACTCTTCAATCTTTCTTGTATGATCTTTATTTTATGCATAGCTTGGTGAACGAAGTATGGTCCAATCAACTCTACTTTACCTACCTCAAACTAATCAATCAGTGACCTACATCTTCTCCCATAAAAAGCCTTATAGGGAGCCATCTGAATACTCGAGTAGAAGCTATTATTGTAGGTAAACTCAAACAAAGGCAAGTGGTCATCCCAATTACCTTTAAAGTTAATGATGCAGGCTCTTAACGTATCCTCCAAGGTTTTAATTATGCGCTCTAGCTGGACATCAATCTATAGGTATAACGCAGTGCTGAGATTCACCTTCGAACCTAAGCCTTTTTGAAAGGATCTCTAAAGCTGAGCAATGAATTGGCTCGTCTATCTGATATGATAGTTAAGGGGACTCCATGCATTCTAACAATCTCCCTTGTATACAATCGGACATAATCCTCTGCGGTGTAAAAGTTGCTTCAAAATGGTTGGAAAAGACCAAAATAACCTTTCTTAGGCTATTATGAACATCAACACGGGCCCAAAGGGACCAATTCATAAATGTTTTGGAAATTTTTGGGGTTTCTGAATCAATTCCACGAGCCTAATCTATAGCTCATAAGTGCATCCACAACCCGTAGGTTGGTGTGTCAAGTCCGGGGCTCAAAATGGATTTGCAGAAGTTTTTTCACGAGAGAATAGTATGGGCCATAACTCAAACCACGACCCTAAGTAGGTTTTTTAGTTCAACTTTGTTCTGGCAGTCTTCAATAAAATGATCATAACTATTAAATTCAAACTCCAAATGATGTGAAATCAGTTGCGTTAGAAAGGTAACTCAAAGAACTTTCATTGGGTTGGTCATGAAACATATAATTCTTTGTGTTAGGAGTTATGATCATTTAAAATTGACCCTTGCATAATCTAACATGAGAAACTCAATTTATAGGAAATTTTTTAACTCAGTTAAGTACTAAAAGTCTCTTACGACCCTAATCCACTTCCCATATATAAGAATGAGACTTGAAACATGGATAGATGTAAGAATAAAGTTATGGGGCGTCACAAGGCCTCCCCTTGGGATCATTCATCCTGTAATGATGAGCAACAGGAGACCCATCAAGCAGGAACACCCTCAAGAACTCAAATACTCGGTTACTAGAATACTCATACTCCAAAAATCAACTTCAACTAAGGATTAAAAATTAAAGACTATTTCTAACATCATCATTAGGCATGAATACAATTAAAGACATACTCAAATACTCATAGACTCAAGAGAAGCATCAACTCAGAGATAAGAACTTAACTCAACAATGGAAAAATAACCCTAAGAATAGAAATGAATCATTAAGATCATTTTCATGAGTAGGTGGCACAAATAGGTGTGGGTATCTTGCCTTCATATCCTCTTCGGCTTCTCATGTGGCCTCTTCAATGAATTGTCTTCTCCATAACACTTTTATAGATGCAACCTCTTTAGTTCTTAACTTACAAACTTCTCGATCAAGGATTTGGATGGGTATCTCTTCATAACTCAAACTATCATTTACTCCAACGCTTTCAATAGGCACAACCAAGGAAGGATCTCCCAAAAACTTCTTAAGCATAAATGTGAAACATCGGATAGATGGCTTCCAGCTCTTGTGACAGCTCCAACTTGTCGGCTATGTTTCCCACTCTCTTCATAATTTGGCAGGGACCAATTTATCAAGGACATAACTTTTCCTTCTTCCCAAATCTCATTACAACCTTCATGGGTGACACTTTTAGCTATACACAATCATTTACTTCGAATTTTAGGTCCCTTATACTGATATCGGTGTAGGAATTCTGGTGACTTTGTGTCGTTCTCAATCTCTCTTGGATAATATTTACCTTCTCCATAGTGTGGTGCACTATCCAACCGGTGATCTATATCTTCTACTATATAGGGCCTTATAAGGAGCAATTTGGATGCTCAAAAGAAAGTTGTTGTAGGAAAACTCAATTAGAGGCAAGTGGTCATCCCAATTACCTTTGAAGTCGATGAGATATGGTCTCAACATGTCCTCTAAGGTCTTTATCATACGCTCCGCCTGACCATTGGTCTGAGGGTGGAAAGTAGTACTAAGGTTCATCTTTGAACATAGGCCTTTCTGAAAGGACTTCCAAAATTGGGCAGTCAATTGAGCTCCTCTATCTGATACAATGGACAAAAGAACTCCATGCAATCTATTAATCTCTCATATATACAATCGGGCATAGTCTTTTGTTATATTAGTAGTCTTTACCGCCAAGAAGTAGGTTGAGTTAGTCATCATATCAACAATCACCCAAATCAAATTTTGTTGTCTGCAAGACCTCGATAAGCTTGTGATGAAATCCATATTTATTAGCTCCCACTTCCATTCTAGAATATCAAAATTTTGGGCTACTCCACATGGCCTTTGGTGCTCAAGTTTTACTTGTTTGTAGTTTTAGCTCTTAGAAACAAAGTCTGCAATGTCTCTCTTCATCCCACTACACCAATAAACCTCTCTCAAGTAATGGTACATTTTGGTAGAGCCTTGATAGATAGAATATCTAGAGTTATGGTCCTTCAAAATGATCCTTTCTCAAATACCATCAACATCTAGAACACACAATCTACTTTAGTATCTCAATACCCCATCTCCCCCTTTGACAAACTCCATCACTTTCTTATTATGTACATTTTTTTTTCAATTAGAGAAAGATAGGATCTCGACCTTATTTCTCTTTTACCTCTAATACAAAGGATGATGTAGACCCATTATGCACAAGTATTCCACCTTCACTAGATTTATCTAGTTGAACTCCCAATAGCGCTAGTCAGTGCACCTCTTTAGCTAGCTCTTTCTTCTCTTCTTCCACAAGAGCAGTGCTTCCCATAGACAACCTACTAAGAGCATCAGCAACCACATTAGCTTTACCTGGATAGTAGAGGATACTTATTTCATAGTCCTTGAGAAACTCAAACCATCTCCTCTACCTCAAGTTAAGCTCTTTCTGGGTGAATACATATTGTAGGCTCTTATGGTTTGTGAATACATCAACATGTGCTCTCCACTTAAAGGAGTAAAAGTATCACATGATCCCCTACCATTGGTATTTATAACTCTGTCAGTTTGACCTCTACCTCGGGCCCTGGCCTATGGGGCTAAACCTCTAACTGGTGGTGCCGGATCTTGGACTGGTGCTATGGAGTATGAATGGTAGGGCCTAGAATGAATCTTTCTACGATACTGGAGAATCATGTGATCAGGAGATCCAAACCCAAAGCAAGATCTAGGGGTGGACCACTGTTGTGAAGGAGTGGGAGGGATGTTGAAACCTCCGCGGCCTATGGGCCTCTGCTGAGAATCGAATGATTTCTGCCCTAATTGAAGAAATCATAGGGACCTCATCCTTCCTCTAATGCTGGCAAGGCTATATGAACCCCATGATATTGGAAAGAATTACCTTCTCTAACCGTACCTCTGCCCCATAATAAGGCACCTGTGTACTGTGTTGAAGAATAGAGTACGTTAGAGTCTCCAAATTCCTCTCTCTGCATTAATGTTGCCTCCTTGGCGATGCTAAAAATTGACTGAAATGAGGCTCCATCTCTGGCTACCCAAAATATCGTCTATCTGATAGGATAAATTAACTTTCTCATAAATTGACAAACCTTCTTCTTCTCAGTCAGAAATTCAGTTGTGGCATGATGGGCCAACTGGCAAAACTTGATCTCATACTCCAAAACAATCACGGTGCCCCGCCTCAAACTCTCAAACCTGAATTGGCTATCTTTACGGAGACTCCAAGGAACAAATCAATCATAGAATGCATAAAAAATGCCTCCCTAGTCTTCTGAAGAGATCCAATTAGCAAGAATCTTGTATAAGTCCTCCACCACTCCCTGGCTGGCCCACAGAGCTGAAGGGTGACATATCTCACTCTAAGTGTCTCCGTCAATCCCATAATATTTAGTAACACTCTACATGTAGTCTGGAACTTATATGCATCCTCCATCTTCCCACCTTGAAACTAAGGTAGGTCCATCATTTGGAATCCCTCATATCTCTGTTGCGCATCATTAATAAAGGCAGCAACTGGTGGAATCTCATCAATTGTAGCTGCTAGTAGTTTCTCATCCTGAACCTGGGCCTCGGAGGCCTACTGCTGATCCTGAGGCTGCACCCTCACCCCTGTCTGTGAAGTATCGATAGTGTCTGCTGGGCTATCTGCTTGCCCCAAAGTCTCCAACACACCCAGGACTCTCAAAACTGTATCTTGGAGTAGTGGTGTTACAACAAGCTAATGTGGAACCTGCTACAGTCTAGGTTCCATAGATGGCTCAGGGAGATACCCAACTCATAATCCATCACCTGTGCAGCTTCTCGGCCCCGAACTCTAGCTCGTTCTCGGGCACGATCCCTACCCCTATTTGGGGTCTGAAAAGCAATATCCAGGGCATCCTCTTCTCAACCTGTAGCAGCGGTAGCTCTAGTCCTCTCCATCTGTCAAAAGTACATATGAACACTTAGCACTTATAGAAAACTCACGCATGAATTGATTAGAATAAAATGAAAAAGAGTTTCCTAACAATCTTCATAGCTTTTCAAGGATAAGTAACGGAATCTCCGCACCGATCCTTAAGACTCTACTAGACTGGGCTTGTACATATGTGAGAGCAATAAACCTGGGGATCTGATACTAAAATGTCATGAGCTAAAATTCGAGTGCAATGATACTCACCTAACCTACCAAGGTGAGTGAACCCAAAACCCAACCAACTTAACAAAAACAACAAAAGTGGAAGATAACTATCTAAATATATAGATAGCGGAAGTTAACCACTACAACTATCCCAAGGACTTGTGTCACATATACAAGCCTCTATATATAAAATACTCAAATGAATTACAAGGAATAATTTCTAGTTCCCAAATAGAACCAAAATATAAAAGTAAAATCCTCAAGGCCTGATTAAGACATAAGCAGCTACCTCACAAGAAATCTGGAAGCTCGATCCCACAAGAAGGAAGTCTAGCAAGATAGATCGGTCTCACAAGCTACAACAATGTAACAATGGTGAGCACCAAACAATGGCATACTCAGCAAATGGAACTAACCTAAGCTAATGCAACGAAGAACACAAGTAACTCCTTAAATTCCAACCATAATCCGCCAAAGTAGAACCCTGCTCTCAAAAAAATCCTAGCACAATATAATGTACAGATCCTAGTAAAATAGATATACCCATGATCTAACATAGTATCACAATATACATTTATATAAGTAAATACAACTCTTACTCAAGATCAGATACATAATAAGTACACAATCTCATAAATAATATACAACTACACCAAACAGATAAGAGATCAGATAGAGTGGATGTCATGAGATTATATATTTCAATGCAATGTAAAATAATTGTGATGCATATTTGTCCAAAAATACACATCCACTGATCAATTTATGCCTCAAACGGAACCCATCGGGGTCTCACAGAGACCATATATCAGTGAAGACCACCGACAAAAAACTCGGTTAATGCTCACCCACTCAAAAAAGATCTCAGACCCATTTGGAAAAGACTTCAGATCTCTAGCATATTATCTTAGCTCGAACGTTAGAGACCTCGACCACAAATCCACTTATTACCTTACCTACATCTCGGTCGTAGTCATCACAAGTATCAACTTACAAATAATAATAATAGATGCAATGTGCATGATCATAATTATATCATAATATTAACATCAAAATGATCTAATTATCTCAGTACCATCAATATCTCAAAATATCATATATCGTCACAAACTAGCCGAAAGCATTTTCCTTTGGCCTTTCATCACGAATGGAACATCAACCCATAAATAACATCATAACACAAGTATTCAATGCAATAAGTAATGGTTAAGTCTACAATGATACATTTCTACAATCAAATACTCAATTTCACACACATAGGAACATACAAGATTCATTCCTACTTAACGAAAGATTAGAAGTTTACTTGTCTCAAATAAAGTCTTGAAATTAAGAAGAAATTGCTGTTTTCCCCCTTCTACAATACTCCAAACCACCACAATCTATTCAAATATGGCACCACAATTACAAAATGAATCTAATAACACTAAAATTAATTAATTCGAAGAGAAAGGGTAAAATAGTAAAAAAAATCCCATGCTGTAAAACATAGCCAAAAACTAAAAATTAATGGATGAAAAGCTTCTACTTGTAACAAGGAATTCAACGTTGAAAACGATTTAAAAAATGGAGTTAAGATGGGGGAGAAATCAATGATTTAAGTTTGGGAAACTCAATCTCAAAAATCCCTAAATCCCACCATTAAATCCCAAAATTTAGAAGTTAAAAACACAAATTAATCAATGAAAATTGTTTAAATAGGTTAGAAAATAATTATCCAATCAATTTTCCTTCAAAACCTTGAAAATCCTCTCTTAGAAAGAAGCTTGAAATATAAAAAATGGTGAAAATGAGTTAAATCGTGTTTTAAAGAAAGACAATGTTCAGGCACCAAAAGTGCTCTGCGAACATGGACCCTTATCTGCGAACACAAAGACCAAAGATAGTTAACCATCTGTAAACACAGAGGCTTGGCTGCTAGATCTCCGCGAAAGCAGAGTACTAGTGCCTGATGCACCAGAAACAACAATGCACCAGCAGAACAACTCAAACAAAAACCACAACTGGACCCGCAAAAATTCATTCACAATATACATGTATAAAAGTAAATCCAACTTTTACCCAAGATCAGAGACATAATAAGTATGCAATCTCATTGATAATATACTACACCAAACAGATATGAGATAAGATGGAGTGGATGTCAGGACATGTATACAATTCAATGCAATGTTACATAGTCATGATACATGTCTGTCCTAGAATACACATCCGCTGATCATATATGCCTCAAACAAAACCCATGGGGGTCTGACATAAACCATATATTCATAAACACCACTGGAGAAGATCTCAGCTAATGTTTACCCATCTAGAAAGACCTCAGACCCATCCAAAAAAGACCTTTGACCGCCGGCATATTACCTCAGCTAGACTGGTGGAGACCTTAGCCACCAATTCACTTGTTACCTTACTCACATCTCAGTCGTAGACATCATAAGTATCGATACTCAAATAATAATAGATACAATGTGCATTATCATAATAATGTTATAATATCAATATCAAAATTATCTCATTATCTCAATACCATCAATATTTCAAAATATCATATATCGTCACAAACTAGCCGGAACAATTTTCTTCGATTTTTCATCATGAATGGAACATCAACTCATAAATATCATCATAACACAAGTAAATAATGTAAGAAGTAATGACCAAGCCTACAACGATACATTTCTACCCCCAAATACGAAATTTCACACACATAGGAGCATATAAGGTTCATTCCTGCATAATAAAACGTTAGAAGTCCACTTTCCTCAAATAAAGTCACGAAATCAAGAAGAAATCACAGCTTTCCCCCTTCTACGGTACTCCAAATCGCCACAATCTATTCAAATATGGCACCACAATCACAAAATGAATTGAATGACACTAAAATAAATTAATTCGAAGAGAAAAGATAAAATGATAAAAAATTCCATGCCAGAAAGTGTAACCAAAAACTGAAAATTAATGGATGAAAAGATTCTACTTGTAACAAGGAATTCAACAGTGAATACAATTTCAAAGACAGAGTTAAGACAAGGGAGAAATCAATCATTTAAGTTTAGAAAACTCAATTCCGAAAATCCCCAAATTCCACCACTGAATCCCCAGAGTTAGAAGTTACAAATAAAAATTAATTAATGGAAATAGTTGAAATAGGTTAGAAAATAGTTACCCAATCAATTTGCCTTCAAACCCTCAGAAATCCTCTCTTAGAACGAAGCTTGAAATGTAAAAAATAGTGAAAATGAGTTAAAATCGTGTTTTAAAGAAAGACACCATTCAGGCATCAAAAGTTCTCCACAAAAGCAGAGACCAAAGAGGGTTAACCCTCCGCGAACGCGAAAATCTAGCTGCTGGATCTCCGCAGTATGCTACCCATGAGGCGAGAACGCAGAGAACTAGTGCCAGATGCACCAAAAATAGCATATACTAGCAACATAGCTCAAACAAAAAGAAGAATTGGACCCTCAGGAATTCATTTGGAACCCCATGAATACAAAACAAACATAGAACCCTACTAGAAACTGCGATCCGAACTCAATATTAATGGAACCATTAGAATTTGACCTTATACTCTTAGTCTTGATGTAATTATTATGATACATGTAATTTTGTTTATTATTTTAATCATTTAAAAGGTAAAATATTTTGTGAGTCAATATATTTTTAATGGATCGAGTAATGACAAATCACATTAGTGAAGTGATAATTAGTTGAGGAATAATGTCTTGGACTTGAGATAGAAGGCACCTCTTTATGATTACTTATAAAATTTCATGTGGAAACCGTGTAGGTGAATTTTATATCTGTCTTGTGAAATAAGATAAGTATAGCAATAAATGATTAAGTTCATTAATAAATTATTTTTAAAAAAACTTGATTATTTGATTGATGTATATAATTCTAACAAGGGGAAGTTAAACAAGATGTAATGGTAGATATTAGGAATTAGTATGAAGACAAGAAGTAGATGTAAATAAGAAAGAAACAAATCTGGAACCACAAATACTGATTTTTACGTGAAAAACCCAAATCAGGAAAAACCACGAGCAATGACGAACAAATTTCATTATGTAAAAGGTTGAGTACAACAAGTCCTCAAGACTTCTAAAGCAATAACAAGGACAAGAATAAAAAATCTATACTTGGTTATGTTTTAACTGCACATGATCCCATGATTTGCCAACTTGATTGATTTATGGAACTGCCAAAACCCAACTGAAACTTTGTCAACAAAAGGAAAAATCAGTAGAGAGGCAAGAAATTTGAGGCAACTCTAACAAACTCCACATTGACTCAAATTTAATAGATGCTCGTCCTGACCATAAAAGCTCCAAAGGGCAATCATGTGTTTCCTAATTTCAAAAAATGCTTGAACTTAGTAACAAGAAGTGGCTTAGTAAGCATATCCACAGGATTCTCTGAAGTGTGAACTTTTTTAACTATGATCTCTCCCACAGTCATTGTATCTCTGATATAATGATATTTCACACTAATATGCTTAGTCTTGGAATGAAATGCATCGTTCTTTGTCAGATATAATGCACTCTGACTATCTAAAAACACAACAGTAGTCTCTTTTGAAACACCAAGCTCAAGAATAAGACCACGTAACCATGTAGCCTCCTTCACACCTTCAGTTGTGCCACATACTCTGCTTCTGTGATGGATAGAGCAGCAATAGACTGTAAAGATGCTTTCCAACTGATAGAACCAGAACATAAAGTGAAGATGTATCCAGATAGAGATATGCACCTATAAAGATTGCCACCATAATCAGATTCAACAAACCCAACAACATCATTAGATGTCAACTTGTTCCTGTCAAAAACCAAGGGAAGATTTCTTGTACCTTTCAAGTATCGAAAAATCAGCTTCACCACATCCCAATGATACTTGCCAGGATTATGCACATACTGACTCACCATACTCACTGCATATGCAAGATCGGGTCACGTACAGACCATGGAATAAATAAGACTACCAACTGCACTAGAGTAGGGAGTGTTAGCGATCATTGCAATCTCTTCATGTATTCTCCGACAAAACTTTGAAGATATCTTCAAGTGAGCTGCCAGAGGAGTTGAGATAGGTTTTCTCCTACTCATATTGAAATTGTCAAGGATCTTCTGAATGTACTTTGTCGGAGACAAGCATAGCTTTCCAACTTGTTATTTTCTATGAATCTCCATTCTGAGAATCTTCTTTGCTGCACCAAGGTTCTTCATCTCAAACTCATTAAAAAGTTGATACTTCAACTTGTTAACCAAAGACATGTCTTTTGAAGCAATCAACATGTCATCCACATATAGTAACAAGTAAATAAAGGACCATTTGATGAATGTTTGTCATATTAACTTCGGCTGTAACCTTGACCAACCAAAAAGTGTCAAATCGTTTGTACCACTGCCTAGGTGATTGTTTAAATACATACAAGGACCTTTTCAATTGGAAAACACACTATTCATTGTAAGGAACAACAAAGCCTTCAGGTTGCTTCATATAAATTTCTGCCTCCAATTCTCCATGTAGAAAAGCAGTTTTAACATCTAAATGCTCCAATTCCAAATCAAATAGTACAACAAAAGCAAGAAGCACTCTAATGGAAGAATGACGAACAACTAGAGATAAAATTTCATTAAAATCAGTACCCTCCTTTTGATCAAAGCCTCAAACAACTAAACGAGCTTTCCATCTTGCAACTTCAAACCCAGGAATTCCATTTTTCTATTTGTAGATCCATTTGCAACTTAATGCACGATGGCCTTTAGGAAGCTCACATAAATCCCATGTCTTATTCTTATGTAGACTTTCAATTTTTTCTTGGATTCCCATAAACCACTGGGATGAATTAGAACTAGTGATTGCCTCTGAATATTAAGCAGTTTCAATTTCTTCGGAAATCTCTTGTGCAACTGTTAGTGCATAAACAACAGGCCATCATTATCACCATACTTGTTGGGTTTTCAAATAACTCTCCTTAGTCTATTCTGAGCAATAGAAGAATTATCAATAGATTGTGACTCAATGACATGGGAGGTACATGAATCTTGTTCATCAACATGAACGGAATCTTGTTCATCAACATTAACGTCGCTGCTAGACTGTGGCGCATTAGAAAAGATAGGATCAACCTTTTGCGATTTTGTTCTTACTTCTAACTCTACCTTCTCACTGGTATCTTTCTGATCACCTATACCAAGAGATAATACAAGAGACTCTTTTCCAGAACATAGCAGTACTTTTTAATTAAAAGTAATGTCTCTACTCAAAATGATTTTTCTCAAATCAGGGCACCACAAATGGTACCTTTTTTGCTCAGAAGCATAACCAATAAATAAACATTTAACAGCCCTGGGAGCTAGCTTTCCATCATTAACATGAGCAAAAGTAGGGCATCCAAATACTTTTAAATTAGAGAAATCCGAGGATTACCTAACCAAACTTCGTCTGGAATTTTGAAGTTAATGGATGAGTGTGGAGATCGATTTACCAGATAACAAGCTATATGAATAGCCTCAGCCCAAAAATCACGACGATGAGCATACAACGAGCTCTCTCAAGAAGAGTCTGATTAATACGTTCCGCAACTCCATTTTGTTGGGGCTTTCCAACAAGAGTTTTGTGTCTAGCAATAGCGTGACTCATACAGAACTCATTAAAATCTGACTCACAAAACTCAAAACCATTATCAGTCCAGAGCTTTTTTATCTTCCTTCCAGTTTGGTTCTCAAAAAGAGCCTTGAAGTTTTTGAACTTCAGGAAATCTTCATTCTTATGCCTCAAGAAATAAACCCAAACTTTGCGAGAGAAATCATTAATAAGGGTCATCATGTAGCATTTTCCTCTCAGAGATGGATCCTTTGAAAAACCATATAAATCAGAATGAATATAATCAAGAATACCATGTGTATGATGTGAAGCTATTAGAAAACTCACTATCTTTTGTTTGCCATATATGCAATGTTGACAGAAACAAGTTTCCCTGTACCTTGATTACCAAGAAGACCTCTTTTTCTAAGAAGAGTCATACCTTTTTCACTCATATGACCCAGATGCATATGCCATAAACAAGTGAGATCATCATTAGATAATGAAGTAGAAGCTACTACAGACCCTATTTAGTTGAACCTTGCATGTAATAGAGAGTCCCACGTCGTACTCCTTTCATCAATACAAAAGCACCTTTAGAAACCTTGAGAAATCCACCTTCAGCAGAATATTTACAACCAAGAGATTCAAGAGTGCCTAAAGAATCAGGTTGCGTTTCAGGTCAAGAACATGACAGACATTGGGTTAAGTTCCTGATAACACCATCATGGGTTATGATTTGCAGTGAGCAATGCCGCATTCAGCTTTCTCAAATGTTGAAACCCAGTCATTATGAGGACATATATGATATGTACATCCAGCATCCAAAACCCATTCAGGAGAGTTCCTCTTATCCACCAAGACAGCCAACAGAACATCTCCTTCAGAATCATATTCAACAACTCCAACTTCAGCAATTTTCTCCAGTGCTTTGTTATTTTCCTCTCTCCTTTTTATTTTTCATTTTGTAGAAATCAAAGATAACATGTCCAGATTTCTTACAGTAACGACATGTCTTGCTGGAATTATGCCCTCTAGATTTAGATCTGAACTTCTTTTTACATGTAATCCCTTTGTATAGTGATTTGCCTCTAACCAACAAGCCCTCAACTTTATCCTCGGAATGAACTTCAAGATCAAATTTTCTTTGGACAACAAGTTTGATTTAACATCTTCATAAGACAAAGTTTCATTATTTCCATATAACATAATCTCTTTGAAGTGTTTGTATAGGTAGATGGCGGAGAGAAAATAAACAACACAGCCTTGTCCAGATCTATTATGATTAAATTGTATGCATCAAGATGAGATTGAATGGAAGAACCTTCAGCCATACGAAGCGTGTTCAAATGTTCTTTAAGACAAAGTTTATTGGCAAGACTCTTGGTCATATATAGAGACTGTTAGGGAAATATCAGGCGATAGCGGAAGCGCGATAAGGATCGGAATTTGATATTGAAAAGTATAAATAAATTGGGCAAGATAATAAAATGAGGAGACACAAATTTAACGTGGTTCACCCAATAAATATTAGGCTACATCCACGGAAAACGAGGAGCAAAATATCACTATAATGGAGAAGTGTACAACAAACCTCAATGGGCCTAAGCACTACGAGGATATAATTTTTGTG
>JAOTQR010081587.1:0-39662 GCA_025774065.1 Solanum ossicruentum | reverse complement strand
CCCCTTTGGTGCCCCAACATTGCCTTCCCATTCAAGAACTGCCTCATTTGGAAAGTGGAAGTACATTTTCTTAGTTCAGCAATCTACGGTGGCATAGCAAGAAGCTAACCAATGCATACCTATTATAACATCAAATTCCACCATTTCTAGCTCAATAAGGTCAGCATATGTGTAACGGTCACAAACAGTTACTACACAGTCTTAAAAAACCCTTCTAGCCATAATAGATTCATCGCTTGGTGTAGACACTTCAAATGGTTTGTTCAATAGTTTGGGTGTTCTCTTAAGCTTCCCAGCAACTAGTGGGGTAATGTATGATAGTGTAGAACTAGGGTCAATTAATGAATATACATTATGTGAAAATATGGACAATGTACCTGTGACCACATCGGGTGAAGCTTTCAAATTTTGTCGACTCCCCAGAGCATAAGTGCAATTCTGGACTCTGCTAAAGCTAGCTGCCCCTCTAACACCTCTACCACAATCCATAGGTGTTTGTTAACTCCTACCTATTAGAGGAAATAATGATGATGATGCAATAGTTGACCCAGTTGATTATGCTATATCACTCATACGCCCTCAATCGATGGGACTTGCTTTCCTTCCTAAAGATGCGTAGAGTCGGAGATAGTAGAAATGACTAACAATCTTTTATCATGTTCCTTGGCACACCACACTAATAACAAACATCTGTCCCAACACGACATATACCCAGATGACTTCTTCCACACTGTTTACAAGGTTTCTTAGTAGTCATTGGTTTTCCTGCTGAATATCCTGTTGTCGGTATACCTTGTCCCTCACCTCGTTGACCAAATTAATTACTTCTAGACCCTTGATGTTATAGTGGAACACTGACTTATTGTAGGAGGATGATGGCCTAGATGGTCTATTAGAAAATCAAGGCCTAAGTTCACTTTGAGACAGTGTAAAATGCCATGTAGATCTGGCCCTTTTCGACAGCCCCCTTTCCAACTCTTCTATCCTTCTTCTCTGCCTCATATCCTCCAATTTTTGTGCAAAAGATTGCATCCTTACTATGTCCATATCTTTCTTCAAGGAAGCAATAGTGCAATCTCTGACCAGATACGTATCTAATCTATCCACATATCAATGAACTCTATTTTCCATAGTAGCAACTATATTAGGAGCATACCATGCCAGGGAATTAAATTTAAGGCTATACTCCCTCACCCTCATATTCCATTGGTGGAGATTCAGGAACTGATCTGCACAGGCCTCTTGAATCTCTAATGGCAAGTAATGGTCAAGAAATTCATCTTTGAACTTTTTTCAGGTAATTGGGGGTGCATCTATACCCTTAGATTGCTTCCAAGATTCATACCACAATATAGCCATACCCTTCAACCTATATATTGCTAACTCGACAGCTTCTGTACTTCTCACATGCATAACATCTAAAATGAGCTAAATCTGATCAATTAAAATTTTGGGGATCTTCATTAGGATCTGACCCAATAAAGGATGGAGGGTCCAAATTAAGGAAATCACGGATCCTCATGCTAGCTGCCCTATTCGTACCACCTGCACCTATAACCGTACCTTCCTGTCTTTGACCTTGGCCAACAACTACATGGGCCAACAGTCAAACTGCATTTCTCAGATCCTGCACGGTAGCATCAATAGGTGGTTCTGGGGGAATTTCACTACTTCCGGGTTCATCAGGAATTGGAGGAGTTGAAGATATCTGTGACAGAGACTCCTCTTGAACCTCATTTCATTGTCTCACCTAAATGGGTATACCAACCACCACTTTTACTCCCTTCCCTTTACCTTTGTTTTGCCTAGTTTCTGGCATACTTACTGTACAAAACAATTTAGAATTAGACATAATGCACCTATTACACTTAGCTCTATGGCACGATCTAAAGAATGAAAAGAACATAACAACTCCTAAATGACACGTAGCCTCCTACTTATAAATGTGGTGCACAACACATCAATAAATAAGATTCTACATGGACACGACTTTGTAGAATCCTTAGGATGACCCACTCTGATACCACTTCTATCACGTCCAAAGTCCCATTAGGACGGACTGGCACCCACTGCCGATAAGGCTCGGTAGAACCAACCTACATCTATGCGCTTTATATACATATTGCAAGGATTTCTACATTTAACATGCCTTTACAAAAGTAAATAGTGATAACAAGCCAAAAGGAAATGCATATGACTAGGCCGTCGGGGCCATGGTGGTTAAAGTATGAGACACAGTCACACTTTAATTTACATAGTCAACAAAGCCTCTAGATAAGGAAAAGTATCTAATAAGGGTCGGGATAGGCCCCGCCTCGACTTAATGTACAATACAAACATATAAGCTCGATACAAACAAAGCACCGAAGCAACCTGGAGCTTGGTATCAGCAACTGGATGTCCTGTACTCTTACTGGGGTGATCTACTAGCACCTGTACCTGCAACATGAAATGCAGGTCCCCCATAAGGGACGTCAGTACGTGATAATGTACTAAATATATAAGGTAAGGAACAATGTATATGAAGTAACAACTCAAATGAAATTATGCACTGGTGTAGAATAAGAGACCACCTTTCGTTATACTTTGTGATGATGTACTTTATGCTCTTTATATAACTTTATCTTTACTGTATAATCTGCGCACAGCATATAATGCAAATGACCAGCTGATCAGTGGTGAAACTGTATCTGAATCGTCCCTGGATAGGTTCTTCCTTAACCCCTCGAGCTACCACCCATGATAGGATCGTCCCTGGCTAGGTGATTCTTCCACCCCTCGGGCTACCACCCAGCGATAAACAATATACTTTACTTTTCAATTACCTTTGAGATGATTCTTTTGGTGGTCACAATTTTGGAGTCATAGGGCTGTATATGTAGCATGTGACATGTATATAATTATACAAGATAATATGAAAATGAACAGAGTACGTTACAAAATAATGAAATGCATATGAGATGAAATAACTCGTGAACTTTATTTGGCAAAAAGAACCCATGTAACTTGGTATCCATGTATGTATGCAGATTTGAAGATGATTATGTATGGGAGAATATGAACATGTGCAAGAGTGTAGACACAGTTAATAGTTGTGTCGGAGTTGGTAAGTGCCTATATGTGCCAAGGAAGGATCTATGTTTGATGCCAAACAATATGTAATCAAGTAGCCTTACATACCTTACTGTACGACCTAGCTATTACCTCAAGATAACCTTCCCTTCTTCCAAATATTTATCTACAATATAGTAGGTGATAAAACTAGTAGTAATAGACAATAGATACACCTTGGCAGCCCAATCTCATAAAGAAAACACACACAGGCAGCAAGCGGATAATTATGAACCCGAGCGTATTCTTTCAGCCTTTCCGCCCCTAATCCTACTTTCTAATACACATTTTCATGTACACATGAAATGAAGCCTATTTTAGTTTCATAATAGTCTTACAACAGACCGTAAAGCATAACCCATAACAATTCTACACAACCTACAAATGGACAGCATAACATTACGCCCCCTTGCTCCATTTTGACGTCGATAATTCCAAACCCGTTCCAACTTCAACCAAACTATTCCCACAACATTTATACATATAAATAGCCTTGAACCATTCTTAGGATAGTAAAAAATCAGTCATTAAAGATGTGACAATAGCCTTCTATCCAACAGCCCACAAGTTTATACTAAGAACACAATTGCGATATCATATCAGGACTCACTTTTGTAAACTGTAAAAGTGGTGATGCCGCCTGGTTACCTTACTATAAAACCAAAATTTATTAAATACATAAGTTTTATTTTATAATAAGCCAACCAAGAAGAGAAAAACCTCTTAATTAACAAGAAAAGTGTACAAGAATCCTTGGGACACATGTTGTCCAAGATTTCCAGCACATGTGTAACAAGCTTGTCTCTTTGGTTTTCATAAACAAACCATACTAAATGCATAAGTAGATTTAATTACCTTTATACTCAAGGTTTAGAGCTTCTTTAGGGATGCTTGTAAGGTTGTGAAGCTTGTTTTTCACCCTTTGAAAGAGAGCAAAGAATAACAAAGAAAGCAGATTTTTTTTTGTCCAAGTTGAAATGACTTTAGTGTACTGCTTTTATCCCTTTTTAAAAGCTTTTCTGGCCGACTTACTTTTCATTTCTTAGGATTAATATATTAAGTTGGTGATACAGCTTCTTGCTCCTTTCAATTGGGCCTTAAGGAGCTCCAAATTGATAGGTCTTTGCTGCCCATTTTTAGCTTTCATCTTAATTAGTTTGGACCTAATTTATCAAAGACATTATGATATCTTTGTGCCCCTTTTAATATCCTCCTTGGGATGAACATATAGTCTATTTATGATGCTAAAACATGGGCCAAAGTTACACTATTAACATGGACTTTATTCATAATCGAAATTGAACAAAATCGGGCCTCGTCTCTATTTAGCTAGCAATTTAAGCTAAGCAACAAGGTGACTTACCTACTAGCTTCTTAAGTGCTACAAGCACCTCAATTCTCTTAATTCATTAAAGGTCATGATCTCCTCAACTTGACATAAAACATGTATACACTCGACCTCCTTAAGTGTTAGACGCACATATCCCCCTATAACATGAAATTCGAGCACTTTTAAAAATGGGCTCTAATTTAACCAAACCATATTATGTTTCATTTGCATTATACTAGTATTGTAAGATGTGGGGTGTTACACAACCAATCCATCCTAAGAATGACATCAAAATCCATTCCAACTCAACAAAATGACAAGGTAATGTTTTATGCAAAATGAGAATGGGACAATTTCTATTGACCCTTCTAGCAACAATAGATGCACCAACGGGTGTAGGCACCTCATAAGGCTCACACAACAATTCGAGGTTAACATGAAACATTTTGGCAACAAAAGTAGTAACAAAAGAAAGAGTGGCACCCGGGTCAGACTTTTAACATACTGGTGACGATATTGGGCACCTCATCTACCCCTAGCCTCTCTTGAAGAGCATAGAACCGATTGTGCCTTGGGGAACTACCTTATTGACCTCCCCTTCCTCTAGGGCCTGTATTTGTACCTTGTCCTTGAGGACGGTCATCTCTACCCTTGTTGCGATTACGAGGACAATCAATTTTCTTATGACCCACTTCTCCACAACTATAGCAAGCATTAGTGTTCCTTAAACATGGCCCATCTTGGACTCTACCACATCTTGGGCACATAGCATTAGGCACCACACCACCACCACCTTGAACCCTTGAGTTATCATTAGAAGTCCTTCTATTAGAAGAATTTGAAGACACTTGGCCTTGATGAAACCGGCCACCCTTGGGACCTTGGAATCTATCTTCAAAAGGCCCATCTTGGCCTCATTCCCTCTTCTCTTTCTCAAATTTTCCCCTTCCAATTGCTCGGCATAAGTCATAAGGTGGGAGAAGTCCATATGAATTTTCAACATAGCACGACACTCCTTATTCACCAAATCGGATACACCCATCACAAACTTGTTCATCTTAGACCTTAGCTCGGCCACCAATTATGGAGCATATTTAGATAGTTGGTTGAACTTGAGGGCATACTCCCTCACACTCATCGACCCTTGCTTTAGATTCATGAATTTCGTCATTTTGGCCTCCCTTAGCTAAAGAGGGAAGAACCGGTTGAGAAATGCCGCCTTAAACTCCTCCCAAAGGATCACATTATTGTTCTCCTTCTCCTCTTTTTATTGGGTAAACCATATTTGGGCTACCCCTTTGAGTTGGTAGGCCGCCAACTCTACTTTCTCCTCCAATCTAACACCTATAATAAGCAATATCTTGTACACCTCATCAATAAATTCTTGAGGGTCCTCATCCACTTTAGACCCAGGAACTCCGGTGGGTTCAACCTCATAAAATTCCTCAGCCTATATGCTAGAGTAGGAGCATGAAGGGCTTGGTACCTTTGGTTGATTTGATTAGTCATAGCTTGAGCTAGCATGGCAATAGCATCCTGGAACTCTTCATGAGTCAATTGCTTTTCGGGTGTACGAGCTGTTCTTCCTCTTGGGATACCCATGATCTAAAATAGGAAAGAACATTCATTATGAATAAACCTTACCTTACTTCAATAGCACGACATAGATCAAGAATAAGGGAAACATTTCCTAAAACACCTTATAGCCTCTTACTCATAGTTGTGGTGCACTTCACAACCATGAATAAGACTCTAATCGAGGCGGGGTTTTGGGTGTCATGGACCACTAACAACCTAGTGCTATGAGACCAAGTTTTGTCACGACCCAAGCCTAGGTCCTAGACGTGATAAGGCTAATGGGAACTTGAATGGGACCCAAACAAGCCTCTTAGCATATTATTTTGCACATCCTTAGTCGCAGGAGCAATTAAACAACAACAAGAGAGTAGAAATAAGGATAAATGGACTAAGGGAACTCTTTAATAGCATAAATCAACAAATGAGTCAAAGCTCAAGCATAATTACATCACATGTCCAACAAGAACTATAACATAGATTGGGCAGGGCCTAAGACAACTTTCCAGGCTCACCCCTTTAGTATCAAAGTTCAAGATAAAGAAATAACATATGCAAGATTAGGATAGCTAGTGTCCCCGAACTTGAGGACTCACCAAAGCATAGAGTATGTATTTGCATAGAGGTAACTTCATGGTAAGCATAGAGTATGTGTTAGTACGTTTGAATGTACTAAGTATGTAAGATACAATGGAACAAGAGATAGGCAATATAATCAAAATGTGATTACATAAGCAATGGGTAAGTATAATAGCAATATGGCATGCATGATCAATGCTTGAAGTAAAACATGCTTGTATAGAACATATTACATGTGTACGAAGAGACCATCATCATAGACCAAGTAACTAATACATGGAATCCAAGGTATATCACCCCCTTGGAAGGTGAATGAGGTATCGACCCCTCAATTAGTAGTACAGGCATAGCACCCCCCCCCCGACAACATGGATGAGGTATATACCCCTCAACATGGTAGTACGGGCCTAGCACCCCCCGACAAGGTGGACGAGGTATATACCCCTCAACATGGTAGTACGGACCTAGCATCCCCCGACAAGGCAATTTAGGCATAGCACCCCCTCAACAAGGTATGGTCAACTTGCAACACTACAGATACTTTTCAAGAAATCAGCATATATATACATTCTTTTCATCATTATAAAGTCATTCAACTCATAAGTCATGCAATAGACCTTCTATAACTCAAGAACCCTTAACCAGACATTTTATTAAATACTTGGCGAGTATATAATGCAAGTTCAAAATCATGAAATTCAAGAGTGAAATCATGTGAGAAAACTTAATGTAAATCAACCCACCAACACTTGATAAAATCGTCATGCAAGATACATCAAAACCCCTAGTCTAATCTCATCATAGAGCATAGATTCATAGCTCAAAACATGCTTAAATACTCAACGTTTTAAGAAACCCTAACACAGTTTATAAATCAAATCCATAGTAAGAAGTACCCATAGATAAATCTACCTGAAAATATGAAATTTTCATAGAAATGAAGGTTGGGCACTATGGGTGAAAGGACTAAATGGTTGAAACCCATACACCTCAAATTTGGAGATTTCCTTGACGAAGATTTGAATGAGATCTTGAAGCTTGAGTGAATTTCTTGAGATTCAGAATGAGTTTAGGAAACTTGATTTTGGATGAAATATTTGGCTAAGTGTTAGAGAGGGTTTTGGGGAATGTCTCGAATGATATGGGGTTTAAAAATAACTAAGTGTAGGTGTTTTTACGCATAGGAAGGCTTAGGCACAAGGCCCCAAAGTCTAGATCAAAACAGGAAAAACAAGCAATAAAATACACTGCTCTGTAATAGATCCGCATCGTGGAACCAACATGCACTGCAAATACACTGCTCTGTAATGGCTCCACTTCGCAAAGCCAACAAGCACTGCTCTGGAAATTGAAACTTTTGGAAAACAAAATTTTGCTACGGTTGCTCTAAAATTGGGGTTATACCTATCCCCCACTCAATTATACCCCCTGATCACGAATATAAAGTCAGATTTTGATATCACACACGGATTGTGAGATATATAGAAGTTACGAATATGGGTATTTCCGAGACACATTTCCGGGCACTTTTTGGGGTGTTTTATAACTCTTTATGTTTTGAGAGATGGCCATTTTGTCATGACCAGACCTAGGGCCTAGGAGTAACATGATGAATGGAACCCGAGAGCCCCCAAACAACCATCATAACATCTATATACACATCATTGGATCGGAAGCAAGTAATAAAGAAATAAACACATAGTTTTAAGGGACAAGAAATTATCACTCACGATATGGGGATGTCATGGTGATAGGGATTTATATGGATTCAAATAGAACATAGCACATAAGAACTAAGGGTTGGGTAAGTATGACTCATGCTATGGTTGTCGGAGGGGCTTAGGACTTTCCACATCTTACCAAGAACATATATAGTACAAATCCATACATAGGGTTTACATGTTGTCCAACAATGTCTCTAAGTCATAGAATAGGATGGTGGCCAAGACAAGTTCTGGGCTCACCCTCAAAGTAAAGATATAAGAGAAAGTAACATAATAGGTAGATAGAAGGTGGCTTGTCCTTGGATCATAGGACACACCACAAGAAACTCTCACAATCCATGCTAACAGTCAAGAGGTGGATGAAGATAATCTCTGAACCTATATGGTTAGATCATGTAGGAAAAAGTATGCGTTAGTATGTTTGAATGTACTAAGTATGTGGGCATGCAATGCATATAAACTCATTAAATCTGCATTGAATGTTAGATGATAAGGGAACATATATAGAAAGAAGTCTTATATACAAGGAACAGTAATATATCAAAATGTCATGAAATCCATGAAGCATTAAATATCATAATACCTCAACCGACATCTAGACCATGTGAGATATTACATAGAGTTCTAGTGTCTTCCTCACACCAAATAAGAGGTGATCTACTTGCCAAAAGGTAGACCATACTTCTCCTTACGGGCTCCTATTTCACAGAAGTAGCAATCCCATTTTGGTAAGGTTTTTTCATTCATCATAACAAAATCTTAACCTTGCCTTACGGGCCCCCCATTTTGGGAATGATTACCATAAACAAGAACCTACGTTTGGCACATAGTTATAGGACTTGGGTGTTGAACCATTGGAGATAGCTCCCTCCCACAAGTCGCTCAATGCTAAGTTATCATCCCACAAGAATACATATACATATACATGCTTTCAAAAGAGGCATAAGTCATTTCAATATACTTAGGCTTAAAAGCCAAATATTCTTCATAATCATGCATGGTTGGGCTAATGAACCAAATCATACTCCAATTCATACATACCTGGGCTAAAAAGCCAATTCATGTTTCATCTCATACTTTCATGCATAGGAATAGCTCAATCACATATATCCAAATTGGTATAAACACCCGAAGTTTGCTCAAAGAGCTATTTCATTGATATTATGTAATCACATATCTTGTCATAACTATGCTTTCATCAAAATCGTATTCATCAATATAATTGTGTCTTAACAGAATCAAAATATTTATAAAAATCAATGCTCAGGTATGTACATAATATGAGAGAGAATGACATGGGCAATAGAGATTCAAACTTAAATCAATAATATAATATGACATCCAAGTAAATCCATGAAGAAATTTCCATTTAAATTATACTTGAGATTACCCATGCCTAAATAAATATTTAAAAGGGAAATGCATATTCAAACCTTCATAATATCAATACAATTCATCATACTAGGGCTTAAATCACTTTTAAAATATCAATTAAATACAACCCATATCTCAATTGAATCAAATTAACAATAATTTAAAAACTCATATTCAAAGTAAGCTTAAAATCCATAAATCAAAGAATAAAAGTGTTTGGGGTCTTTATGGTTGAAAGGAATTATGAATCAGTCCCACATACCTTAGATAAATAAAAATAATCAAGAAGAAATTGATTGGAGAAGAAGACCCTTCCTTGAGCTCCAAGTTAAATCTCCAATGGAACACTTGAGAGGCATTCTTTAGAAGAGAGAGTTTGAATATTCCAAGTGTTATGAACAAATTTCAATAAGAATTGATGAGTATAGGTCTTTTTCAAGAGTTTAAGATAGGTTAGAAAGTTACAAATGAACCTAAGGAATCATTAAAATTATGAGAAAGACATTACTTAAACGAGCTTCGAAAAGAGTCCAGGTGGCCTGTGGAAGAGCTCCATATCTTGTAAAGAGGACCATCAGTTGTACAAGGGTATGTGGTAAGGGTCATCAGACACTTAGCCAAATTTCATACAAGGTTGTTTCCATTAATGGTTTCACGGTACATACAACGCTCCACGGCCTATGCAAGCTCCTATATAGAGATCCAAGTTTTGAGAAAGTAATTTTATACTTCGACAATTTGAGCCAAATCCTTCACAAGACACTCACCATGGCCCATGGTGAGGATCATAACACATGCAAGGGCCCATGGTGGGTGCCTTAGCCACTGTGTGGCTTTCAAGGGAAGGGCACCAACCACGAGCCACTTTCACAGCCAGTGGTGATCACCATGGTCCATGAAAGGATCAGTGGAGGTCCACTTGGTCTTGAAATCTGGCATAGGCCACAACACACCACATACAGGGCCAAGGGCCACCTTTAGGCTGCCTCCACGGCTCGTAGGCCTCTCCATGGCTCATGGAGGTGACCATGGAGTATAAACTTGGTCAAAAACTCCTAGAACCTTGATTGTAACCATCAATAAAGTCTCACAATACTCAATTCCTTACATTATCTCCCCCTTGAGAACTTCATCCTCGGATGAGAAATGGACTAGCTTGAAAGGCTTGACTTGAACATGAAATATCTTAACATGGGAACACAATGCATAACTCATTTCTTGAAAATAATTAAAACTCATGTCAAAGTATCCTTTAAATCATTTTCATGAACATGTATACATGTCATGTCATGAAACACAAGAGTGAAAGAATTAGGACAATTGAGAGAAGAAGGATCCTAATACCTCGAGCTTAAGTGGTGACGTGCTGCTAAAATACAATACTTTTAATGCTTAAAACAAAGAATTTTGTTTGTTCGTAATGTGATCTAAGTTAGTTTTATATGTTTTTGTGTTATATTTGCAGGATCCCAGGGTTGGCCTTGATTTTGGGAAGAAAGTACAGCAGTTGCTGAATTTGATGCAGTGCGAGACCCTTTACGGGCCGTAGTTGACTCTACAAGCCGTGAAGTGGGTTTCATGGACAATTTCAGTGAGGGGTTGATTTTCTAAAGTTTATTCTATGAATATTCAGATGGGTCATGGATTGATCTTATAACATGGTTCTTGCCCTGAGGATCAGAGATAAGGGACTTTCTGAATATTCATCAAAAAACCCCTCCCCCCATGGGTCGTAAACCACTTTACGGGTCATAGAGGGGTATCAAGGACTTGAAGTCTAGTTTTCTAGAAGCACTGTATGAGACCCTAATTATGGGCCATGGAATGGAATATAGCTCGTAAACCTATTCGTGACGCGTGCCGACCCAGTTATCCTATTGTTTTTAGTACTTATATTTTATATATTATATATAGGTTTTTAGGTTATTTTTTATTAAGTTTACACATAGTACATGGAGAACTTGAGAATTAGAGAGGAAAACTAGTGGGATAACATTGGAGGATTTCGAGAGACACTTGTACTTTGATTTCACCTTTAATCTTGTGATTCTCTTTGAAGTTGCATTTTCTTGTTCTTAATTCAAATTCATAAGTTCTCTATCATGTTATTCTAATTAATAAGTCTTGCATCTACACAAATCATGAGCAACTACATCCACAACTAGGATTGTGAGAACCATGAAGAACTAACAAGGCATAACCAGGTAATTCATAATTCTTGGGAAGTGTGCATGTATATATTAATTAACTCTCTTCATTTTGCATGTTTTCTAGTGGTAGACAACATTAGAACCCGCTTGACGTTACTGACTGAACCAAGGTAGTAATGAATAGGAAAAAGGATTAATTAATAGGATTTGATTGATGTGTTCTCCTCTAATCAACTGAACTGGACCAAGGGGAGGTTGTGCTGGGACTCATAGGTAAGGGTTGGTAATTCACACTACCGAGACAGGTCAAGTCACATAATGAAATTCGCCTCTCGCCTGGGCTAAAAATTTTAGTGAACTTAACCTACTATCCTGCATGATACACACTAGAAAAGAATTAAGCTCTCTTGTGATACTAAGTTAAGGAATCATGGGAAACACAATACCTAGTTCCTCTCCATATTGATTTAACTCTTGTGTTAGTTAGATTTACTTTTCCATTGATTATTGCAAACCCCCTAGGGAAGTAAGTCGGCTAATCACTAAAATTGTGTTAATTGAATTCTCTTGATTCTCTATATTCCCTTGGGTTCGACCCAAACATTGGTTGGGTTCAACCTAGACCCTAACCTTGGTTAGGTTCTACTTCCTAAAAATGACTACTTTATACTCAAAAAGGAGGTGTAACTTGGGCAACATCAAGATTTTGGTGCTGTTGACAGGGAATACGGCTAGACTTGGTTAATTCATAGTGATTTGGGTATTAATCCTTATTTCTGACATTTTACATTTTTTGTTGTTTTTGTTTCTTTTTAGGGTGTAACTGTAGTGTATGCCCAATGCACGAAGTCAAGGTAATCCCTTGACTCTGTTTGACCCAGAGATCTAGAAAATGTTGAAAAGAATGGCCAAAGATAACACCAACAATGAGGCTAATACAGCTCTGAACAAGGATGATAATGAAAATACTGATCATGAGAACCCTCCCAATCTTAAGGACATTACTCGACATCTGCAAGATTTTAATGCTAATGCTTATCAGTAGAATCAATACAGGCTGAACCCTGTGTCTGTGGAGGTGACTGGACCTATTGTATTACCACCACTACCAGCTAACACAAAGTTTGTATTCTCGAGTGGGTTGCTTCAGATGCTGCAGAATTGAGGGTTATTTGTAGGCGTACCATCAGAGGATCCTCACAGTCATCTACACAACGTTTCATTTGTCTACAATAGTGTAATGGGAACACAGAATTGGTCTATGGATTCTGTAGAACTTTGTGTCTTCCCATTATTTCTCACAGGTAATGCAGCACTATGGCTATCTGAGCTCCCGCAAAGTTCGATCACCAGCTTGGCTATATTGTAGATAGTATTTTCTGAGAGGTATTGCTCGAGGTCGAAGAAGCTCAAGTTGAAAGACCAGATCAACAACGTTGAGCAACTTCCGGGTGACTCAATTAGTACTACAAAGGAGCGGTTCACCAAATGCTTGAAGAGTGTCCCAGACCAAAACATCGTTAATGATGCCTTGGTAGAGATCTTCTACCATGACCTTGATGAGAACGGCTTGTGCTGATACTATCATGGGGGCATGTTCTTAGATCTACCATTTGTAAAGATCGCAGAAAGGATGGAGAGAGTAGTCAAGGCTAATCATGCATGGGAGTAGAAAGATAGAGCATCTACAAAAAGTTCATGTATTATCAGTGTTGGTTCTGAGCAAGCTAAGATAAATGAAGAAATTATTCAAGAGCTTGCCTGAATTCGCATAGGAATGGAGGTGATGATAAAGCAAAAACAGGAGTGAGTCAATACAGTGCTTCATCAACCTCTATGTGCACCCATGTATGATGAGCCTTATTATGATGAGGACACTTGTTTTATTACTGATCAGATGGGGGGTCGAACCAACACACAAGGGTCCAATTAGGACTATTGGCGCCAAGGTCAAGGAAACAAAGTTCAGAACTTCAACAGAGATGGAGCTTTCAGGGACAACCATGGAGGATAGTATGATCGGAACAGGGACTCAGAGAGAGATAAAAATTAGGGTTGTAGAGATAGTTTCAAAAATGATTTCTATGTGCCACCACATAACCTGACACCAGTGCAAGTAGTTCAAGAATTGAGGAGATGTTTGATCGCCTGTTGAAGAAAGCTGAGACACATGATGAGACTCTGAGGGGTATGAAATTTGAGATTTCCAGCATTAACTAGAAAATTGAGTCTCATTCTATTGCTATCAACAGCTTGAACAACAGTTTGGTCCAGTGTCAACTCAACTCATTCAGTCTCAGAAGAGCAAACTACCTAGCAACACAGTTCAGAACCCTAAGAATGAAGGGCAATGCATGGAGGTTACTACTTGTGGTGGCAAGAGCATCATTGATCCTCCCATTCTATTTGATGAGGATGATGTTTGAGAGGAGACAGTTGCAGCCAAATTGTGGAAATAGGAGATGATGATGGAAAGGATGGGGTGAGTGAAGTTGTTGATGCACCACAGAAGTTGAACCCCATTCCTAGGCCTTCTCCCCCTTCCCTCAAAGAATCAAAAAGAGGGAGGAGAAAGGCAACTTCAAGCACTTTTTCTCTATGCTGAAATAACTCTCCATCAACATCTCTCTCATTGAGGCATTGGAGAAGATGCCAGGGTATGCAAGGTACATGAAAGACCTTGTTACGATAAAGTGCACTGTGAGTCAAGACCTCTCCCAAGAGCTTCAGCATCATATTGCGATTGCTATGAGGTCCATGGTCCAAAAGTAAGAAGATCCCAATTCTTTAACCATAACCTACACCATTAGAGATGTGGACTTCACAAGGGCATTATGTGACCTAGGTGGATGCACTAATCTGATGCCTATTGCGGTCTCAAGAAGTTAGGATTGGGAGACCCTACTCCAATGAGCAAGCGATTGTTGATGGTTAATCGTGTAGTGAAGAAGCCTATGGGGATATTATATGATATGCTGGTCAAAGTAGAGAAGTTCATATTACCCACAGACTTTATGATCCTAGATTGGTTTGACGTCGTAATCATCTTGGGAAGACTATTCCTAGCCACTGGGGGAGCAATAATGGATATGAAAGATGGTCAACTCAGGTTCAGATTGAATGACAAAGAGGTTATCTTCAATATCTGTCAATCAATGAAAAGGATAGATGACTTCAAGAATGAAGTTTGGGCAACTGGTGAAGTCTGAGCAACCAATTTGTCCAAGTTGTACCACGGCAATAATCAGGCACTACTTGGGAGGCAACCTAAGGTTTTTGATGTAATAGCTGTAGTTGTAACTTTATTTTTGATTTTTGGACTCATAGGTAGTTTATTTTCTTGTATTTTTATTGTAATGTTGGATATTAGGTTTGTTGCATAAATGGTAATAGTGTGTTCTATGAAGAATATGCAAGTACATGCCTAAGTTAGTCATTCTTGGCTAAGAAGGGCATTAGGAAGTGCCTTTACAACTAATTCTACAGGCTGTAAAATCCTTTACGACCTGTACACCATAAAGTAGATACTTCAAGTAAGCAAAATGTTATGCACTCCAATCCACGAACCAACTTTATAATCAATAGATAAAACTATTGGTCATAAATGGGACTCGTGGACCCGAGGTAAGTTTTATACAATTTTTCTAAGTGTTGAGGTCTATACGACCAATTCTATGAGTCATACTTCACTTTATGACTCATAGACTAGTCTGCGAAACCTAGTACTAAAAATTAGGGTTTGGATGTTCTACGAAACCATAGTTAACAAGCTAGAAAACAATCTACGGGGCGTAATTGGGGTTTCGTAAAGTTTAGGCCCATAAAATTTCAACTGACATGGTCAAAGTATAAATACTTGGGTTAAATTATTTGGACCCCATTTCAGCCCTAAAATAACAACTTGTTGCCAACCATACCCCACCCTAAACTTTCGACCACCGACGGTAATCTTTCCTGTATTTTCTGGAGAGAATTTTCAGTGACCTAGGGTTTAGTGTCCCACCACCTCCTTCATTTTCTACAATCTAGTCACACAAATTGGTAAGTTTTTTGTTAACCCAGTTCCCTTAATTACCCTATGTTTGTATGATTAAATTGGAAATTACGTTGGGAATGGTAGTGTTAGACAAAAACTTGTATGTGCAATTGACATGTTGATAATTAAACTATGGTTGCCCATTCTTGAAATATGTGTATAAGTCCATAATTGGGTGTTGTTTCCTTGATTGTATGATTTGAATAATATATTTTGAAGCCTATTGAATCACCCACCATTTGTTATGACTTGATTGTGTGTGTAATATGGTGGGTGATGACATAGGTGCATAATTTTGTTGTCAAATCAATTATACGTGGTTAGAAGGGCTGGTTTGATGTTGTTAGAATAAAGTTGAGAAGGGTCTTAAGGGGTCTATTTTAATGGACTTAGAAACCCAGGTGACTGAGTTTTCTGGTCTACGAGTGGCTTTTATGGCCACTGGAACATTCTATGAGTCGTAATTTCCCCTCGTACAAGATTCCAGAAACCTGAAGTTTCTGAGTACCTATCAAACAAAACCTTCTACGAGTAATAGAATACTTTACAGCTTGTAGATAGGTCTCGTGAATCCCTATCTGAAATAAAATAAGACACTGGAAAGCTCTACGACTCAGTCTACCACTTGAAAAACATTTCACGAGTGATACCTGGTCCTATAAACTTTTCTACTGAGCAAAAATTCTATGACTACTATTTTATAAGAGCCCTTCACGGTTCATAGTGTCCACTATGGCCTGTAGAGGTGCTTTAGTAGACTCTTCTACAAATTAGTCTGAATTTTATTTGTGTGTTTCATTTTGTGATATATGGGGCTAACCAAGGTGCTTAAATGTTCATGTTTCAGGTACTATGGCCCCAAAAGTAGAATGTGATGAGATTAGGGCCCTACTAAGGGGGCTTAGAGATGAACCCTCGGAGGGTGAGCAGGCTCCTCCGCCAAGTGGATCAGTAGAGGACCCTGGCATCCACCCAGACCTGGAGGTTGCTAGACCTCAGACTAGAGCTGCTGCTAGAGTTGGGCAGACTCAGGCTCTTGTTATCTGTGCTTCCCAGTCTAATAGGCGAGTCCATGATGAGAACGATTATAATCAGATTAATCTATCTTGAGCGGAGTCCATCTTTGAGTTAGGCTCCGACAACGGATCGGAGACAGAGTCCTCTACAGTAGTTCGATCATCACCATCTCCACTAGATGCCCTTACTAATAGGTGGTATGTCGCGGGTATGCAAGACATCTACACTGAAAACTCACAACAGACAGAGCAGGGAAAGCCAGCCTGCTCCATTTATGAGGAGCCCAACTTATCCCAAACTAACTTGACTATATCCCTGGTCTCCAGGACGTGATGATCAGGTACGGGCTTTAGTGGCTAACCAAATAACTCGTGCAATACTCCCTGACCATGGTGAGGGAGTTCTATGTTTCATATGTAGCCATGATTCATAGCACTCTTCCCAAGGGGAAGAAGCCCCTCACTCATGCCAGATGGATTGAGATGAGAGTTAGGGGCCAGTAGGTGGACATATCGGAGACCAGCATGTGCCATATGATATTTGGGCTAGCTTTCCCTTCTCCCAGATCCACAAATGAGTTCGACTATAGAGTGCGGCAGACGAGAAATATGCTGGTGATAAGAGATCTATAGCACAGTGCTAGTTTGATAAAATGGGTGGCTGGTTATATTGCTGAGAAGGGTCCGGAGCCGACATGGATCGCCACACACTCGAAACCTATTGTCAGGCTTCGCTTAGTTTCCACACTAAGTTTTGGTGGGTGGTTGTTTAATCATGCATCCGACCGACTCTTGCTAATAAAACCCTAACACCGGAGAGTGCAATGTTAGTTGTCAGCATCTTAGTTTGTTATAGAATTGATTTGGCTTGCCTCATCGCCTAGAAGATTATGAGGCTACCCTGAAGAGGTCTACCTCCATTCTTTTTCCTTGCTTAATATACAAGCTCTATCTAGAGTCGAGGGTGGAGAGCCTGCACCAGTTAGACTTGCTGATTAAGGCCCTATGCACTTTGGATGCCAGCTTGATCATGGCTGAGGAGAACTCGATGGCACTCTAGCGAGCACCACACCAGCCTGCTCCTATGCCAAAGATGTTCGCCCGAGCGCCACCGGCTGAGGTTCCACACACCGCTATTGCCACTGCTGCTGGTACTAAGGAGAGGCTCCTATAGCACGAGGCAGATGCAGAGAGGGGGCTTACTACTTCCATTCTTGCACCACAGGCCACATCATCACAGGTTACTCCCGTGGGCATGGTTTTTGTGTTCGCCAAATTGATACAGAACATGGTGTAGAGGTTATCATATGCTGAATCATAGTTTACTTAGCTAGTATAGAAGAGCAAGCCATAGGTTCGACAGGCAATTTCAGACTCAGAGGGTCGCATACGAGCATACACGATTGTCGCTATTCAAGATAATTTTTCTGTCATGGATGCCCACATCAATGCCTTCGAGGCAAAGGTATAGCAATGCATGGGTATGGCCCAACTAGTAGACTTGACAGCCATCCAGAGTAGATCCAGCGGCTCCAGGATGATATGACAGCAGGACTGGCAGCACCGGTGATATTACCAGAGACAACGCCCTAGGTGTCAATAGTAGATCTTGTTGCTCCTGATGAATCTATCCACTCTTCCCACAGGAAGCGACCCCATATAGAGGATAATGATCCAGACGTCGTACACTCATATGCGGGGCTTACTGAGCAAGAGGAGCTTGAGCTTTTCTTGAGGGAATAAATTTGAAAGAATTGAACAAGGAGTCGTATAAGGTGAAAATCTCATGTACGATTCTGTAGAGTGGTAGTAAGGGTGACTTATTTGTCAACTTTTCCACTATCACCTCAAAAAAACCAAACTTTGCCTTACATAAAGATGCCAGAGTATGATTAACCTCTAGATTTCAACTCAGTGCTTATATATCTAGTCTTGGCCATAATTCACAAGATGAGATAAGAGGAGGAGAGACGACTGGCTCGAGAGCTTGCGAGGGTGAGGGGTGTTGGCCCCTCCAGACAGAGTGCTACCACTAAGGAGGCTACCATGCAGGATGAGAGTGGTCAAACTTAGCCACATTGGCGCTTAGCTGCCCAGGTATGATTTTGACCTCTTATACTTTGTTTTGCTTTGGTTGTATGCATTGGGGATAATGCACCTCTTTTTCGATAGGGTGTGGGTAGTTATGGGCCTCAAAGAAGTCTGAGTAGCTTGGGATCCATAACTACCCTAATTTTTTATCCTTGGGTTTTCTTACCTATGTCCTTTTTCCCCATGGATATTTACTTTCTGTTGAACCGGCACATTTAGGATGTTTAGGTAGTATTTGTAGCATATAGTACTAATACTTGTGGCATATAGCATGTTTTTTGTTTTGTTTGAAAAATGATACCCACCAAAATTTTGATTAGTTAGTTTAGATAGCAACCATGTATATTTAGGTGTGTTGACAATGTTTGTTCTGATAAGTGAGGATAAATTGAGATAAAAGCAATTTCTAAAAGTCTTATGTAGATAATGTAGTCAGTGTCATATGATTGTGAGTTTAAATTGCTAATATAGCACTTGCCCTATTACTTTAAGTTAGACTGTAGATTAGTTGGATTAGGAAAGGATCTTAAACCATTGTTCTTAAAAGTCCACTTAGCTTAAATGACCAACCAAAATTATAGTATATCACTTGTTCCTAACGTCTAGGCCTATATTGTACCTATTCTTCGCAAACACCTGATTAACCTAGCCTTGTTACTTGAAAAATCTTGAAATTAGCCCTGGTCCTTCCTTGAACATTGTGCACCTCAACACAAGCCAAAAGCCTAAGTTGAGGGTGGTTGGTGTAAGGGTGGAATACAAAAATGAGGGGGAAAGTTAGTGATACAGAGAGAAGGAGAAAAATCATATACTGGGTGCAAGAAAATTAAGTGATTCCTTAGTTGTGAGTTAAAAAGAAAAATGAAGTGTAAAATCAAAAAAAGTTGAAAAATGAAAAGAAAGCACCCAGAAAAGCTTGAAATAGGAGAAAGGGATAATGAGATGGAAAATTACAAAGTTGGTAAGGCAAAAGTGTAGAAAAACGCAGTGTCAAGAAGGGCCTTTAGTCACTATGTGGCTAAAATACCATACCCCGTAAGCCTACATTACAAGTCTAGAAAGTCCTAAAGTGATCCTAGTCCAAGTACTTGAAAGTCTTAGTCATGAGTATAGGGCCAAGCCAATGGTATTGGGCATGATGTATGAATATATTTTATGAGAGTTAGTGATTTTGCATAGTCCCAAGGTTATACATGAAAACATCATTGAGAGTGAGATATGGGACTTCTTTTTGTGAGGACACTTGCATTGCATTGTTAGCACTAGATGTGTTCAGTGATTGTGGATTGTTGATAGTACCTCACTCTTCATAGTTGTGTTGTCATATGCACTAGTTTATATTGGTTTGCTAGATAGCTATCTGATTCTGTTTTGAAAAGGTGGTGTGGGTATTTTAGTTTACAATTGATGTGATGTATGCCAGTGGGTTGATGTCTGTGTGTTACTGTATTACTTATATAGATTGAGTTCCTCACTTGAGGACAAGAAATAATTTTAAGTTGAGGATGCTAATGTGTTGTCAAAATACAGCAATTTTGATGCTTCAAACTTGGAATTTTGTGTGTTTTCAATATGATGTTACTTGGTTTTATGTGTTTTTGTGTTATATTTGCAAGATTTCAGGGTTGGCCTTAATTTTTGGAAGAAAGTACAGAAGTTGCTGAATTTGATGCAGTTGAGACCCTTTACGGGGCGTAAAGTGGGTTTCGTGGATAATTCCAGTGAGGGGCTGATTTTCTGAAGTTGATTCTATGAATATGCAGAAAAGTTGTGGATTTATTTATGAGTCATAGAACATAGTTTGTGCCCTAAGGATCAGAGATAAGGGACTTTCTGAATATTCATCAAATCAAACCCCTTGTGGGTTGTAAACCACTTTACAGGTCATAGAGAGGCATTATAGACTTGAAGTCCAGTTTTCCAGCAACACTGTACGAGACCCCGATTATGAGCTATGGAATGCAATACAACCCGTAAACCTGTTCGTGAGGCCTGTCGACCTAGCTATCTTATTGTGCTTAGGACTTGTATTTTAACTATTATAAATAGGTTTTTAGGTTATTTTTCATTAAGATTACGCACAGTACACAGAGAACTTGAGAATTAGAGAGGAAAAATAGTGAGATAACATTAGAGAGTTTTGATAAACACTTGTACTTTGATTTGATCTTTAATCTTGTGATTATATTTGAAGTTGGATTTGCTTATTCTTAATTCAATTGTGTAAGTACACTATTATACTATTCCAATTCATAAGTATTGCATCTACACAAAGCATGAGTAGCTAATTCGACAACTAGGGTAGTGAAAACTATGAAGAACTAAAAAGGTAAAACCGGGTAATTCATAATTGTTGGAAAGTGTGCATGCATGTATTAATTAACTCTCTTCACTTTGCATGTTTTATAGTGGTGGCCAATATTAGAACCATCCTAGTGTTACTAATTAGACCAAAGTAGTAATGAATAGGAAAAAAGATTAATTAACAGGATTCGATTGATGTGTTCTCGTCTAAGTAATCGAACTCAGCCATGGGGAGGTTATACTGGGAATAATAGGCATGGTTAGTAATGCACAGTACGGAGATGGGCCAATTCACATAGTGAAATTCACTTCTCACCTAGACCAGGGGATTTGGTGAACTTAACTTACCGTCCTGTATGCCACACACCAGAAAAGAATTAGGTTATCCGGTGATACTAGGTTAGGGAATCATGGGGAACATAAAAACCTAGTTCCTCTCCATTTTGATTTAACTCTTGTGTTAGTTAGGTTTACTTTTCCATTGACTATTGCAAACCCCCCCCCCAGGTGGGAGGGGGAAGTAATTGGTTAATCGCTCAAATTACGTCAACTGAATTCTCTTGAGTCGATGTATTCCCTTGGGTTCGACCCTGACCTTGGCTCGGTTCTATTTCTTGACAACGGTCACTTTATCCTCAAAAAGGAGGTGTAACTTGGGCGACATCAAGTGGATTGGAAAAGATAGGAATATAGCTTCATCATGTCCATCTCCGCCTCCCTATAGCACTTTCCATATGTTGATATCTCCAAATCACTTTAACCGAAGCAACATGCTTGTTGTGAAGCCTCTTTACTTGCCTATCCAAGATCTCAATTGGAACTTCCTCATAGGACAAGTTCTCCTCAACTTTAACACCTTCTAAAGGTACAATTGAACTAAACTCACCAATCAACTTCCTCAACATAGACATATGAAAAACCAGTTGAATAGAATTCATCTCCAAGGGCATGTCCAATCTATAGGCCACTTTGCCATTCCGCTCACCTATCTCATAAGGGCCTACATACCAGGGACTTAACTTTCCCTGCTTAGCCTAACGCATTACACCCTTCATAGAAGAAACCTTCACATATACTCAATCACTGACATGGAATTCAAGATCCCTCTTTCTTACATCCGAATAAGGCTATTGGCGACTTTGAGTCATCTTTAACCTCTCTTATACCAAATATGGGTTAATCAATGCCATCTCACCCAACTCAAACCATCCTATCTGAGATCTGCACCTTTTTTAGTACAAAGCCTCCAACAGTGTCATACCAATGCTAGCATGAAACCTTTTGTTGTAGTCAAACTCGATGAGTGGTAGATGATCATCACATTACCCTTGAATTCCTACACACAAGTCCTCAACATGGCTTCCAAATTTTGAATTGTCCTCTCGACTTATCCATCGATTCGAGGATGGAAAGCGATACTTAACTTCACCTTAATGCCAAGCCCTTTTTGAAATGATTTTCAAAAGTGAGAGGTAAATTGGGTACCACGATCTGTTATGATAGACATAGGCACACTATGCAATCTTTCCAACTCTTGGATATACAAATGCATAATCCTTGGTATTGAAGGTAGTCTTGACGAAAGGAAATAAGTTGATTTAGTCATCCTATCAATTATAACCAAGATAGAATCAAATTGCTTCCAGGTACGAGGAAAACCAACCACAAAATCCATATTCACATCTTCCTACTTCCAAGTAGGAATCTTAATATCTTGAGCCAAACCACCAGGTCTTTGATATTTTATCCACTTGTTGACAATTAGGTCATTCAATCACTAACTTGACTGTCTTTCTTCATACCATGCCACTAATACACTTCCCTCAAATCCTGATATATTTTAGTGGATCCCAGATGTATAGAATAATGAGCGTTGTGAACTTCATTCATGATCACCTCTCTAAGTCCATCAATATCCGAAACACAGAACAAACCTTACTATCAAAGCACACCATCTCCCTATGGTAAATAAACCTCTACCTTCTTTTTCCACAACTACCATCTTTAATGCTGCCAAAGATGGACCTATATCTTGCTTTTCCTTGAAATCAATAACCACAAAAGACTCAACCCATTCTGAACATGAATACCACCATCATTAGAGTCTGCCAATCTAACACCCAATCTAGCCGAATGGTGAACATCTTTTACTAATTCTTTCTTTCCTTCATCAACATGGGCAACATTCCCCATAGATAACTTACTAAGAGCATCGGCTACAACATTTTCCATGCCGAGATGTTATTAAACACTCATATAGTAATTCTTAAGAAGTTCCAACCACCTTCTTTGCCTCGAGTTAAGATCCCTTTAGGTTAACATATATTGCAAGTTCTTGTGATCGGTAACACATCAACACGAACCCCAATAAATAGTGTCTCTGAATTTTCAAAGCAAACACCACAAAACTCAAAATCATGAGTCGGATAATTTTGTCCATGCACCTTCAATTGCCTTGATGCATAAGTTATCACTTTACCATGCTGCATGACCACACAACTAAACCCAATCAAAGAAGCATCACAATACACCACAAACCCATCTAAGCCATTCGGTAAAGTCAAAATAGGAGCTGATGAAAGTCAATATTTCAATGTATTAGAAATCTTCTCACACTCATCCGACCATATAAACTTGGCCTTCTTTTGAGTCAACTTGATCAATGGAGAATCAACAGATTAGAAACCTTCAACAAATCTCTTATAACAACCAGCCAACCAACGAAAACTTTGAATATCCGAAGGAGTCAATTGTCTAGGCCAATTCATTATGGACTCAGTCTTCTTTGGGCCATCATTAATATAATCATTGGATACCACATGACTAAGAAAAGCTACTTCACTTAGCCAAAACTTACTTCTACTGAACTTGGCAAACAACTGTTTCTCCCTCGAAGTCTAGTGACCAAGCTCAAATGATCCATATGTTCCCGCTCACTCTGGGAATAAATAGAATATCATCGATGAAGACAACCACAAAACTATCAAGAAATGCTGTTGAACACCCAATTCATAATATCCATAAACATAGCTGGAACATTTATCAAACCAAAAAACATCACCAGAAATTCAGAATATGTGTATCTAGTTAGGAAAGTCATCTTGGGAATATCACACTCTCTGACCCTCAATTAGTGATAGCCAAAATGGAGATCAATCTTTGAGAAATCGGTAGCTCCTTGAAGTTGAACAAACAAGTCGTCGATCCTTGACAACAAATATTTATTTTTCATGGTTACTTTATTCAATTGCCTATAATTAATTCACATCCCTTTCTTTCTTACAAATAACACTGGAGCACCCAATGGCGATATACTTGGTCTAATAAAGCCTTTCTCCAATAAGTCCTTCAATTCATTCTTCAGTCGATCCCATACGATAAGGAGTAACGGAAATAGGTTGAGTATCCGGGAGGAGATCTATGCGAAAGTCTACTTCCCTTTCAAGAGGAATACCGGGCAAATCCTCAAGGAAAACATTCCGAAACTCATTTACCACCGGAATAGAATTAAGAGCAGGTGGCTCAGACTCCACATCTCTAACCCTCACAATATGATACACCCCTTAGAAATCATCTTTCGGGCTTTGAGATAAGAGATAAATCAATCCTTCACAGCAAAATCACTACCCCTCCACTCAAGAATGGGATCATCCGGAAATTGGAATTTGACTTTCTGGGTTCTATATTCTATAGAGGCATATGAAGCATGAAAGCAATCCATCCCTAGAATAATATCAAAATCAAATATCTCAAGTTGCACAAGATCACACAAAAAGACTTTATAAAAAATAGAGACAAGATAAACCTGATATACTTTTTGGGATACAATAGAGTGACCCATGGGAGTATAAACTGAAAAGGGCTCCCTTGAAATCGTAGGGCTCAATCCAAATTTAACAACCGAAATAAGAGTCATAAAAGATAAATTTGCACTCGAATTAAGCAAAGCATAAGCATCAAAATCAAATACGTTTGACATACCAATCACTATATCCGTAGTCTCCTCTACTTCTTGTTGACATGCAAAGCATAGAACTTGTATCTTTTTTTTTTTGGGGGGGGGAGGGGGGGGGGGGGGGGGGCACCACCTTGTAGAGCTTTGGCCCACCTCCAACTTGTGCCTTTGGAGGAGGCACTCCAGCATTAGAAACTTTTCTTTTCAACCCCTGGCCTTGTTGAAAGCGACCATATCCACCACCACTCCTTAAGATGGAGAATCCACCATTATAACGAGCCCTTTTGGAATCATTCGCCCTCTTCTCCTTGAGATTTTCTCTTTCAATCTGTTTAGCATAAGTCATGAGCTTGGAGATGTCCATATCGCAAATAAGCGTAGCCATATGATATTCTTTCACATCAAATCAAAGATCCCTGAAATAAACTTGTGCATTCTTGCACGGGGGTCAGCCGCTAGCATACGAACATATTTTGAGATCATTGTGAATTTGAGGGTATATTCCCTTACACTTACTACCCTACCTGAGGTTGATAAATTCTGACATTTTGTCCTCCCTAAGTTTAAGAGGAAAGAAACAGGTCCAGAAAGGCAAACTTAAACTCTTCTCGACTAACCCCATCATTACTAATCCTCTCTATAAACTATTGGGTGTACCACACTTGAGCCATATCCTTTAACTGATAGCCAGATAATTTCGTTTTCTCTTCTAAAGTCACCTTCATAATAGTCAACATCATAGAGAGCTCATCAATGAAGTCTGGAGCATCCTCATCAGCTTTCGACCCATAAAACATCGAAGGACTCATCCAGGTAAAATCTCTCACTCTAGCAGCCAGAGTGGGAGCATGAGGAGGAGCACTAGACTGCCTAGCCTAGTTGATCACCACTTCGACAAGCATGGAAAAGGCAGTCTAGAATTAATCTTGAGTAACCGGCTCTCCCATAGGCTCTTAACAATCCTAAACTAATTGTCAACCTTAATCACACCTAGTCCACTTGTTACCGTAGACCACCATCTCCCCTTGGGAGACAACCTTTACTCTATCATCTTTCACCCAAAACTTCCAATTCTAATAAGACGGAATCAAAGCCTTGCCTAAGCTAGACCTCTCCAACCAAAGAAGATTTGGAACCATAAAGAATACCAAACCACCATGCTCAACTTCCTCCAACCTAACCCCTAACCTAGCCAACTGATGGACCTCTCTAGTCACCTCCTTGCCACCACCATTAATATATGCTAGGCTACTTACAGCCCCAACCACAATATTAGCCTTACCAGGGTAAATAATGCACACTCATATTATAATCCTTAAAGAATGCTAATCACCTTATCGTTATCCTTCATTCACACCTATTATATTTAGCAAACAACCTCTCATCCCAAGACTTGCAACACTACCCCCAAATGATTCATAAGCTCTAAATAAATCAATGCTCCACCACTAGAGACCTTCACAAACATAACAAGGTAGGGTTTTAAGACCATATTCATGAAACCCATAAATATAGCGAGTGCATAAACCAATGAAACAACTCCAACAATACTCAAACGCTCACCCCTAGTCCGGAAAGACACTTAGGAATATCACCTGCCATCATCCTCACTTAGAGACAAAACTCAAAACAAAGATCAAGCTTAGAGAAGTGCATATCCCATTACAGTTGTACAAACAAATCAACCATCCATAACCATTATATTACAACCTTATAGGTTCTACACTCATTGGAATCACGATATGCAAGTAGCCAAACCACCCCAGCATGGCAGCAACTCCAACAAGTCACAATGCAAGACCTAGGGCAAGATGAACATGGAACAACACCTATGAACATTCTTAGGAACAATATACTCAACAAAGAGGTAGACACCAAAGATTCACATAATAACTCGGGGCACACAAGAAGCCCATTAGCAATAAAAGGGAATAATGGAATCCCGGATCCATCAAAATCAATATCTTCAACTTACCCATAAAGTACCAAGCCAAGTTTAGTGACCCCTAGAGGGTTATGGTTGAGAACATCGACGACCATCCTTATGACCTTTTGGGACCCACAGACAATGCCTCATCTTATGATCTATTCCACCACATCCAAAATACACAGCCGAGCTGGCGAAGCAATCTCCAGGGTGGTACCTTCCACACTTGTTGCATGTAGGAGGAGCTTTCCATCAACACCTTCACCATGATACTTGGGGCTGAACACCCCATCCTTGGCAACCCTCTTGCTTGGAGCATCGTCGGACTCTTGATCTTGGAAGCTACCATCAAATTGATCCCTATTGGATCCCTCACTTCTCCTCTATCTAAGTTTCTCCCTCTCAAGTTGTTCATCATATGTCACAAGGTGGGACAAATCCATATCACTAATCAACATAGCAAACCGACACTCCTCATTCACCAAATTGAACACGCCCATCACAAACTTGTTCATTCTAGCCCTTGGGTCGGACCAAGTGAGGAGCATATTTTGAGAGTTGGTTAAACTTGAGGGCATACTCCCTCACACTCATAGATCCTTGCTTCAAGTTCATAAAATCCACCAATTTAGCTTCTCTAAGCTCAAGAGGGAAGAATCGATTAAGAAAGGCCACCTTGAACTCCTCCCATTGAACCACATTGTCAACCCCCTTCTCTTCTTTCCATTGTGTGAACCATATTTGTGCCACTCCCTTGAGTTGGTAAGCCGCCAACTCCGCCTTCTCTTCTGACCTCACCCCCATAATAGAGAGCACCTTGTATACTTTATCAATGAACTCTTAATGGTCCTCATCCACCTTTGACCCATAGAATACTGATGGGTTCATCCTCATGAAGTCTCTCACCCGAGATATCGGGGTAGGAGCATGAGGGGCTTAGGCCCCTTGATTGGCTTGATTGGCCAAAACTTTGGCAAGCATAGTGAGAGCATCCCAGAACCCTCCATTGGTCGGTTGCCCCTCGGGTGTATGGACTCATCTTCCTCTTGTGTTAGGTATGATCTAGCATATCAAAGAACAATTGTTAGGGGGAACAAACTTACTTTAACTCTATGGCATGACTTAGAATATGAAGAAGGGAAACATTTCCTAAAACGTCTTATAACCTCCTACTCATAGTTGTGGTGCACAACACAACAATGAATAAGACTCTAATCGACGTGGTGTGTTGGACTCTGAGGATCTAACAACCTAGTGCTTTGATACCATCTTTGTCATGACCCAATCCTAGAGCCTAGACGTGACCGGCTAATGGGGAACCTCAAGGAACCCCAAACAAGCCTCATAGCATATCATTACATATCCTTGGTTGGAAAGCAATTAAAATGACAAGAAGAGATAAGCATAAACAAGGGGGATATGGTACTAAGGGTAAACTTCCATATCATAAACATCAAGAAACAAGAGACTCAAGGCTTATAGCATAGATACATAACATGTCCAACAACACCTCTACTACATTATAAGAGTGGGAGCCAAGACAAGCAACCTGGCTCACCCTCATAGTAATGACAATAAATACCCAAAAATATATAAGATGCAGTCTAAGCATAAGCATGATAGAAGATAGATATTGTCCCCGGACATGAGGACTCACCAAAAGCTAACTTGAACAACCCGTCTAGCCATGTGAGGGAGGAAGATGATCAAATGGAGCTCTGGTTCCTACATGGTAACATCATATAGGCATAAAGTATGTGTTAGTATGTTTAGATGTACTAAGTATTTAGGATGCAATGCAACAAGATATAGGTATCATAATCAAGTGTAATTATAAACAATAGATGGCATAATAACAATATGGCATGTACGATCAATGCTCAAGTAAATCATAATTTGAAAATCATTAATGTCACATAGAACATACTATATAAGTATGGGAATAAACCTCAACTAACATAACATAAGACAAAGCGAGCTACAACTTGAAATCCCAATGTCAATTTTACACCAGAAGAGAAGAGGAAGATACTTGCCAAGGTGAACCTCCTTATGACTAAGTTGATCCACTAAGCCTTATGTGAATTGGTTACTCATCTCTAGTTCTTGGACTCGGGTATTCGCCTCAAGCCCGGACTAAGGTACTCGCCTTAAGTCCTCATATTTAGGGTACTCGCCTCTTAGAGATTTGGGGACTCGCCTCTAATCCCTTAACCTATAGTGACACATAGTTCTAGGACTTGGGGACTCACCTCTAGTCCACTCGATGCTAAGTCTAATCCCATGGAATATATAATATTATCATGCTTTAGTGACTTTCAACAAACATAGAGACATGGCACAAGTAGCTCTTAACATCATTGACCTCAAATGCTGAGCCCATAGTCAAAACATAAGAGTATATCATTATCAACGTTATCCTTTCATTAACATTATCATCAAAGGCTCACAAGAGATATAATCTTAGGAAAAAGGGGCTTAATCCAGCCCTACAACATCATCAACATTATCATGATTTAAATACACCTTTAGAAAGCTTATAATCATCAAAGAGTCACTTGAATCATAACTCAACTAATAGATCATTAAAAGTTAATGAATCCTTAAAAGTCATTTTATTAAACACTTGGTGGGTGCGTAATGTTAGTGTAAAACCATGCAGTTCAAGAGTGAAATCATGCTAGAAAATTCAATGTAAAACTTGCAATAGATACTTAGTAACACCCTCAAGCAATATACATCAAAACCCTTTATCAAATCTCATAATAGATCTTATATTCATAGCTCAAAACATGCTGAAACAACCATACTTTCATGAAACCCCAACACAGTGTGTAGCGAAATTCATAATAATTAAGACATATGAGTAAACAAACTTTAAATCATGCAATTTTTTAAGAAAAGGAAGCTTGCGCATCATGGATGTAAGGAACCTATGAAAGAAACCCACATACATTAGCCTTTGGAGAAACCTTGAAGAAGATTGAAGATGGAGACTTGAAGCTTGAATGATAACCTTAGAATCCGGAGAGGGTTTTGGCACTTGAATTTTGAGAGAAATATAAGACTAAGTGTTTGAGTGAGTATTGGGGAATGTCTTGTATGATATGAAGGAAAAATATGGCTGAGTATAGGTATTTTCTCATGTGGGAATACATAGTCCCAATACTTGAAAGTCTTGGACAAAGTTAACAAAACTGGACAAGAATAATACTAAGATGCGTCGCGCCCTAAACGCACTAACCTCACAGGAATTAGACACTTTGAAATTTGAAATTGTGAATCGTTCGCTCTAAAATTGTGGTTAGAACCTCACCCCATAAATTTTAACCTCTAAACAAGAATATAAAGTTGGATTTCTGAAATAACACATGAATAATGAGATATATGGAAATTATGATTCTGGGCACTTTCGAGGCACATTTTCAAGCACTTTTTAGGGTTATTACTGGAATTGAGTTGGTTAATCACTTGAATTACTTATTGTTGAATTTCCTTTGAGTCACATATTCCCTTTAGTTCGACCCTAACCTTGGTTAGGTTTTATATCTTGACAACGACTGCTTTATCCTCTAAAAGGAGGTATAACTTGGGTGACATCACCTTCAACTTGAGCTTCTTCGAACTAGGAAAGTACGTCTCCAAAAAGGCCTTCTATAAGTCTTCCCAACTGGTGATTGAACTATGCGAGAGCTCAGATAGCCATAATGCAGCATTTCTCGTAAGAGACAATGGGAAAACACGGAGTCCCACAACATACATAGACAGATTCTGTGTTCCCATCACACTCTTACAAATAAATGCCAGATTGTGTAGGTGGCTATGTGGATCCTCTGATGGTAAGCCTGCAAATAGCCCATGCTTTTACAGCATCTAAAGTGACCCACTTGAGACTATGAACTTTGTGTTTGCCGATAGTAGTTGCAACATAATAGCTCCAGTCACCTCCATAGCCATAGGATTTACCTGTACTGATTCCACTGGTAAGAATTGGCATTGAAATCCTAAGGCTGTGGAATTTCCTCCAAAGGAGGTGGATTCTCATTCCTATCCTCATCATTATTGTCCCTATTCAAGGATGCATTGGTCGCGTTGTTGGCATTACCTTGGGCCCTTCTTCTTATAGTTTGGCGGATTTCAAGATCAAATAGAGTTAAGGGCTTGCCTTGGCTCAGAGTGTGGGGCATACACTACACGTACACCCTGCAAAGAAACAAAAACAACAAACAAAAGTAAAGGAAAGGAAACTAACGATAAGCACTCAAACTGCTAATGAATTCACTATGTCTAGTCGTATTCCCCCGCAACGTCACCAAAATAATGTTGTAGCCTAAGTTACACCTCCTTTTTAAAGGAAAAAATAGTTATTGTCAAGATATAGGACCTAACCATGGTTAGGACCGATCACACAGGGAATACGTAGACTCACAAAAATTGACCAATATGCAATTCGAGTAATTAACCGACTAAATTCCCCAAAGGGGGGGTTTGCAATAATCAATGATAAAATAAAATAAACTATCACGAGAGAAAAAACAATAATAGAGATCAACTAGGGTATTGTGCTCCCCATGATTCCCTAACTCAGTATCATTGGATAACCTAATTCTTGTCTAATGTATAGCATGCAGGATGATAAGTTAAGTTCACCAACCCCTTTGGTCAAAGGTGAGAGGTGAATTTCACTATACAACTTGGCCCATCTCCATAGTGTGCAGTACTAACTATTACCATTAATCCCTATAAAACCTCCCCTTGGCCTAGTTTTGTTGCTTAGACGAGAACACATCAATTGAATCCTGTTAATTATTCTCTTCTCCTATTTATTACTACCTTGGTCCAGTCAGTGTCACCAGGCAATTTCTAATGTTGTCCACCACTAGAGAACATGCAAAATGAAGAGATTTAGTTAATACATGCATATACACCTTCCAAGGATTGTGAATTATCCGGTTTTACTTTCTTAGTTCTTCATGTTTCCCACAACATTAGTTGTGGATTTAGATACTCATGCTATATGTATATGAAAAGGTTATGAATTGAGAAGACATAATTAAACACTTACACAATTGAATTAAGCGCAACCAAATCTAAAGTCAATGAAAATCACAAGCTTGAAGATCAAATTACACCACAAGTATTCTCAAAGACTCTCTCATAATTTTCTCTCTAAAAATATTGAGTTCTCTGAGTACTAACCTAAGACTACACAAAACTGATGTGAGTTGACAAGAGCTTCTGAAAAATAACCTTAAAAACCTATTTATAATAATTAAAAACAAGTCCTACACAATTTAGGAAAACTGGTCGGTATACCATACTAAAGGTACTTTACAACACATATTGTCTTCTATGGCCATAGTCGGCATCTCATAATCAGCTGCTAGAATTTTGTACTTAACTTATATGACACTCTTTTATGACTCGTAAAAGGGGTTTCGTCTGATAACTTTCCTGCTAGTCCACTTCTCTGATTCTCCGGGCATGAAAGGTATTCTACGACTCGTAAACTAATCCATGACTCATCTGCATGTTCATAGACTTCAGCTTCAGCAAATAGCCTATCACTGGAAATCCTTGTTAAACTTATCTATCACTCATAGAATGCTCTATGACTCATAGAAGGACTCGTATAATAGCAAAAACCAGCAACTTTTGTGATTTTTCCCAAATCATGGCCAACCTATAATACTGCGAATCTAAACACAAAAACACATAAAATCCACAAATATCACAATGAGAACACACATAATCTTATGTTTTAAGCATCAAAAGTGTTGTATTTTTATAGCACATCACTCAGTCAGGACTGACGTAGACTAAAGTGAGGGGCCGACAGGTGGATATCTCAGAGACCACCATCTATCGTATATTATTTGCACACAATTTCCCTACCCCTAGATCCACAACTGAGTTTGACCATAGAGTGAGGCAAATAAGGTACTTGATAGTGATAACAGATACAGATCACAGAGTTCGCTAAATAAGATAGGTGGCTGGTTTGATTGCTAAGCAAGGTCCAAAACCTACATAGGTAGCCACTCACTCGGAGCCTATCATCAAGGCTTTTCTTAGTTTTCCAACCAAATTTTGGTGGGCAGCTCTTAGATCATGCATCCAGCCGACGATTTTAGATAACACCTTGATGCCAGAGAATGCAGTGCTAGTTCCTAGCATCTTGGCTGGCTATGAGATAGATTGGACCTGCCTCATCGCCCAGCAGATTACAAGGCCATCATAAAGAGATCCATCTCCATCCCCTTTCCATGCTTGATCTACAAACTTTGTCTAGAGTTAGGGGTAGAGAGTCTACACCAGCTGGACTCCCTGATCGAGGTCCAACGTACCTTGGATGCTAGCCTGATCAAGGCTGAGAAGAACCTGGTGGCACTCTGGCGAGTACCATACCAGCCTGCTCTTATGCTAGAGATTTTTGCCCTAGTACCACCGCCTGAGGTTCCACCCACCACCATCATAGCTGCTGCCACAGAGGATAGGCCCCCATATACTGAGGCAAATGAAGAGAAGGGGTCCACTACTTCTACTTCAGCACTACAGGCCGCTTCACTATGGACTACATCTGTAAGCATGGTTTACATGTCCGCAGTATCTATTCAGCCCATGGCATAATAATAATAATTATCATATGCTGAGTCGCAGTTGACTCAGTTGGTTTAGCAGATTAGGCCTTGGGTCAGCTAGGCCATCATAGAGTTAGAGGGCCGCATGCAAGTATTCATGGTCGCTACTATTCAAAACGGTCTTTTCCATCATGGATGCCCTTTTCATTCCCTCGAGGAGAGGGTCCAGCAGAGGTTGAGCATGGCCTGACCCACAGATTTGATAATCCCACAGATGGAGATCCAATGACTCTAGGTTGATATGATAGCAGCACTGGCTGCACAGATGACATTACCAGAGACTACACTCCTAGTGCCGGTGGTAGATCTATTTTCTCCTGAGGAAAACACAAAGTCTTCCCGTGGGAAGAGGGCCTGCATAGATGATAATCTAGACGTTGTATGCTTTCAGGCAGGGTTGACAAAGGAGGAAGAGCTCAAGCTTATCTTGAGAGAGTTGAGACAGGAGGCATAGAGATGACTAGCTCATGAGCTCGAGCAAGTGAGGGGTGTTGGCCCCTTCGTACAGAGTGCTACTATTAAGAAGGACACTATCCAAGTTGACGGTGGTCATTCTCAGCCACATATCGGTGCTTAGGTGCCCAGGTATGCTTTTTGACCCCAATTATTTTGTTTTCTTTTGATTATGTGCATTGAGAACAATGCACCTCATTTTCGATGGGGTGTGGTAGTTATAGGCCTTGGTAGAGTCTAAGTAGCCTGGGTACAACTACCCCATTTTTTAAATACCTAATTTTGAATCTTAAGGTTTTCTTGCCTATATTCTTTTTCCCTATAGATATTTAATTTTTATTGAAACAGTATGTTTAGAATGTTTTGGGAAGTATTTGTAGCATATAGTAGTGATATATGTGGCATGTACATGTTTTTGTGCTTTTGTGAAAAATGATACCCACCAAATTTTAATTAGTTAGTATAGTGCAACCATGCATGTTTAAGTGTGTTAACAATGGTTGCTCTGATAAGTGAGGTTAAATTGAGATAAAAAGCATGATCTGAGAGTCATTTATTGATAATGTAATCAGTGTCATGTGAGTGTGAGCTTAATTTGCTAAATTAATGTGTTGTGTGATAATTCAAAACTTGCCCTGTTACTCTTAAGTTATACTGCAAATTAATTGGATTAGGAAAGGATCTTAGGACATTGTTCTTAAAAGTTCATTTAGCCTAAATTACCAACCAAATTCACAAAATATCCCTTGATCCTACTGTTTGAGCCTATTCATTGTAAAAACCTAAGTGACATAGCCTTGTTAATTGTAAAATCCTGAAACTAGCCCTAGTACTTCCTTGAACATTGTGCACCTTGACTGAGAAGCCTAAGTTGAGGGTGTCTAACAAAAGTGGCCCTGGTTCTGATGATGGATAATGTGCACCTCAACTAAGGTCAACAACCTAAGTTGAGGGTGGCTGATGTAAGGGTGAAAAACAAAATGAGGGGGAAAGTTAGTAATACAAGAAAAAGGAGAAAAATCATGTACCTGGTGCAAGAAAAATAACTGATGTCTTAGTTATGGCTAAAAAGAAAATAATGAAGTATAAAAACAAGGCAAATAGAGAGAAAATGAAATGAAAGCACCCAGAAAAGCTTGAAATAGGAGTAAAAGGGAGAATGGGATAAAAACAACAGTGTTAGTAGGGAAAAAGTGTAGAAAAACGCAGTGTCAAGGAGGACCTTTAGTCACTATGTTCCCAAAATGTCGTACCAAAACCCCCTGAACCTACGTTACAAGCCCATAAAGTTCTAAAGTGATCCTAGTCCTAGTAGTGTAAGTTCTTAGTCATGAGTATAGGGTCAAGACTATGGTATTAGACATGATACATGAATATCACTTGTGAGAGTGAGCAATTTTGCATAGTCCTAAGACTATATATGAAAACATCATTTAGAGTGAGATATGAGACTTCTTTGTATGAGGGCACTTGCATTGCATTGTTAGCAGTAGACTTATTCAGTGATTGTAGCTTGTTGATATTACCTCACTTATCAAAGTTGTGTTGTCGCATGCATTAGTCTATATTGGTTTGCTAGATGGCTACCTGATTCTATTTTGAAAAGTGGTGTGGGTATCTGTGTTTAAGTTTGATATGATGTATGCCACTAGGTTGAGGTCTGTGTGTTACTGTATTTTTTATATAGATTGAGTTTGTCACTTGAGGATAAGAAATAATTTTAAGTTAATGGTGTTGATGTGCTGTCTAAATACAAAACATTTGATATTTAAAACTTGGAATTTTGTATATTCCCAATGCGATGTTAGTGGGCTTTATTTGTTTTCTGTTTGGTTTGCAGGATTTCAGGGTTTTCATTGATTTTGAAAAGTATATGTAGAAATTGCTGATTTTGAGAATGTACGAGACCCTTTATGGGTCGTAGAGCATTCTAAAGTTTGTTCTACGAATATGTAGATGGTAATAGACCATTTTACGAGTCTAGATCTGTGTCGTGCCCTAAGGATTAGAAAAGAGGGACTTTCTGAAGTTTCATCCGACGAAAGCCCTTACGAGTCATACAATACTTTAAGGGCCATAGAGGGGTGTCATAGAACACAAGTCTAGTTTTGCAACAACGATGTATGAAAGCCCGATTACAGCTCATGGAACACAATACGACCCGTAAAATAGGTCGTGAAGCGTGCCAACCTAGTTATCCTATTTTGTTTAGGACAGGTAATTTAAATATTATAAATATGTTTTTAGGATATTTTTCATAAGGAGTTTGACCAGTTTGCAAAAAAATAGTGAGATAGTGAAATGACCCCCAGAAAAAAAGTGCCTGTAAACGTGCCTCAAAAGTGTCCGGAATCTTATATTTCATATATCTAAAATTCCATTTATTATTTTGAAAACATGACTTCTTATTCTTGTTTAGGGGATAAAATTGAGTGGGAAATGGGTTTAATCCAAATTTTAGAGCAACTGTATCAAAATTCAAAAATCACAAAAAACACTATTTAGGAGGGTCCAATTTGAAGGGGTGTATCTCTTAGTTCACAAGGAACTGGGTGGCCCACGACCTACCATCTAAACTCCCTTTGAATTAGCTTTCCAACTCACTTAGATTCACCTCATTTCGAGATCAGATGAAGAATTTATGCCCATCATCAAAAAGCTCGCTTGTGCAGAAAATGCAATTTCCAGTGAGCAGTCGGTTTTGGTCCTATTTTCTCTTGACTTCGGTCCAAGACTTTTAAGTTTTGGTCATAAGGGTTCCCACACTTGGAAATACATATACTAAGCCTTATTTCATCCTTACAGCATCCTAACCATTCCCCAAAGCTCACTCAAACATTTAGACTCATATTTCACCCTAAATTTAAGTCCCAAACTCAAGACCAATCTTAAGGATTTCTTCAAGTATTTCACTCAAGCTTCAAGTCTCCATTAAAGTATTATTCAAAAACCTCTCCAAAGTTAAGGTATGTGGTGTTAAACCACTGGGTCCTTCCACCCATGGTGCCTAAACCCTCTTTTAATTAATATTGCATGATTTAAAGTTGATTTTACATGTGGGTCTTGTATATTGAGAAATTTACTGTACAGTGATTTTAGTTCATGAAAGTATGGTTGTTTAGCATGTTTTGAGCTTCAAATCTTGGATCTAATGTTGGAATTGATGAGTGGTTTTGATGTGAATGTCTTGGGGTGTTGCAAGGTGTTGATTAAAGGTTTTAACACTGATTTTCCTACATGATTTCATCTCTAAATTGCATGTTCTTTTAACTCCATTACACACCCCCAAGGTATTTGATAAAATATCCAGTTATGTTTTCTTACGAAATTGAAGGTCCAAAGCATGATATATGATATAAATGATATAATGATGATGAAAATGAGCTTATGTACATGATTTTTCCTATATGAGGTATTGCATTAGAGCTTATGATGAATCCTATATAAAGTGTTGCACTAGACTATGCCCATTCCAGGGGGGATAAGAGTTCGGGTAACCATATGAGGGGTTTATACCTATCCATCTAGGATGATTGGGGTGTGACCAACATCAACCATGTGAGTGGTTTATACTTCACCACCTAGGATGATTGGGGTGTGACCAACATCATCCTTGTGAGGGGTTTATACTTCGCCACCTAGGATGATTAGGGTGTGACCAACATCAACCATGTTAGGGGTTTATACTTCACCACCTAGGATGATTGGGGTGTGACCAACATCAATCATGTGAGGGTTTTATACCTCACAACATAGGCCGAGTGAGGTGTGACCATCATCAATCAACCAAGGTTGGAAAGCTAGTTTGGTCTCTTCTTCACATATGATATCTTATATGAACATGATTTACTTATGAATTGATCATACAAGTCATATTGTTATATTTTGCCTATTCCCTATCATAATGCATTTTGGATTATGATGTCTATCTATTGTTGCATTGCATCCCACATACTTAGTACATTCAAACGTACTAACGCATACTCTTGCCTACATGATCTCATAATGTAGGGACCAGAGATCCTATTGATTCTTCTTATGGCTAGATGGATTGTTCAAGTTAGCTTTTGGTAACTCCTCCATTCTTGGGACAATAACTATTCTCTCACACTATGTATTAAGATTCTCTTTACTTTATCATTTACTTATGAGTATGAGGGTGAGCTCCGTTGTACGTTTTGGCCTCGGCCATTATCTATCTAGTAGAGGTGTTATTGGGAAAAGCTATGTATTTATGTCATGAGTTGATTCTATTATCTCTTGAATCTATGTTATGACAAGTTCTCCCTTAGTCCCCTTTTTCCTTATTTCCATTCTTCAAATGTCATTTAATTGTTACATGACCAAGGATGTGTAATGGTATGCTATGAGGCTTGTTTTGGGTTCCTTCAGGTTCCCCATGCACCGGTCACATCTAAGACTTAGTCTTGGGTCGTGATAAAGATGGTATCAAATCCAGGTTGTTAGATCCTTGGAGTCCAACACACCATGTCGATTAGAGTCTTATTCATTGTTGTGTTGTACACCACAACTATGAGTAGGAGGCTATGAGACGTTTTAGAAAATGTTTCCCTTCTTCATAGTCTATGTCGTGCTTTAGAAGTGAGATAGGGCTTTCCCCTCTAATGAATGTTCTTTGCTCTTTTAGTTGATCAAGCTGCATCAAAGAGGAAGGTGAAAGAAGGTAAGTCAAATGTTTTGATTTTGATGGATTCGAGTTTCACTATTTCTTCTCTCTTCTTTTAGTTTATGGTGGGGCTTTTTGTGTTCCCCGAGTTGTGATGTGAACCTTTGGTGTTTATCTCTTGGTTAGGTATATTGTTGCTACAAAGTTCAAAGGTGTTGATCCGGGTTTGTATTGCATTAGTCCTTGCTTTGTGGCTTGTTGGAGTTGGCATAGTTGATTTTGATGTCATACTAGTTATGGAATGGTTGAATGCATGTTGTGTCTTCATGGATGGTAGGAACCTTAGAGCTAGACCTGAATCCCTAATGAGCCCATCTTTGAGGGGGAGGTTGTTAAGCGATAGCAAGGGATATGTCTTAAGTTACAATTAGTCTCTTAGGGGTTGCATTTATCATCTTGTGAGAATTGGAGGTGTTGAACCAAAGTTATTTTTTTATAGAATTGTTGGTGGTGGTAGATGAGGCCTTAAATGCCCCATTCCGATATTTTGAATTTGGGGTAGTGTCTTTTGGTTTGACCAGTACGTTGGTTATGCCTATAAGTTTCATGAATAAGATCTTTAGTCGCTACTCTAATAGGTTTATGGTGGTTTTGGTGATGGTAATGTGGTTCGTTCCCTAATAAGGTAGTGTATGTGAATCATTTGAGAGTAGTACTACAAGTTTAAGGAAGAAGGTTGGGTGCTAGTAGGTGAGATGGGAATTTTGGT
>JAOTQR010081577.1:0-39663 GCA_025774065.1 Solanum ossicruentum | reverse complement strand
CAAATGTTTGTGTAAGTAAAGGTTTAAACTTGGTTAAGCTATCCAATTGTGCTAACATTCGAGGACGAATGTTCCTAATGGGGGAGGATGTAACACCCCACACCTTATAATACAGGTATAACATAAATGAAACATGATATGGTTTGGTCAAATTAGCATCCATTTTTAAAAGTGCTTGAATCTTATGTTATAGGGGGATATGTGCGTCTAATGCTTAAGAGGGTCGAGTGTACACATGTTTTGTATCAATTTGAGGAGATCACGGCCTTAAATGAAGTAAGATAATTGAGGTGCTAATATAACTTAGTAAGCTAGTGAGTCACCTGCTTGGTTAGCTTAAATTTGCGAGCTAAACAGAGACGAGGCTCAATGTCGAATTTGTCCAAGTCCGATTATGAATAAAGTTAGTGTTAAGGGTGTAACTTTAGTCCATGTTTTAGCATCATAAATGGACTACATGATCATCCCAAGGAGGACATTAAAAATGCCCAAAGACATCACAATTTCTTGGATACTTTAGGCCCAAGCTAATTAGAAAGGAAGCTGAAAATGGGCAGCCAAGGTCCAACCAATTTAGAGCCCCAAAAGGCCCAAATGAAAGGAGGAAGGAGCTGTATCACCTACTTGGTGAAATAAGGCTGAGAATGCCTTAGAAAGGTGGACAAAATCACACCTTAAAAAGGGTTAAAACAACTCCCACAATTCATTTTCCAACTTGAACACACAAAAAAATAGATTTGTCTCCAAAGTTTTCTCTCAACTTTTCTTTACTTCGAAAGGCACAAAAATGACTCTTTTAGGGTTCTTGAAGGAGACCTGAACCTTGAAGGCAAAGGAAATTAAACATAATTGTGTATTTAGTATGGTTTCTTTATGAAAAAAACTAGAAGTATATGTTAGTATGTTTTGCTGGAAATTCTGGACGGTTTGGGTTCTAAGGACTATCGTACACTTTTCTTGTTAATTAAGAGGTTTTACTCTTGTTGGTTGGCTGTATTATGAAGTAACACTTATGAATTTAGCAAAAGTTGGTTTTATAGTAATGTAACAAGGCTGATTAGCCACTTTTACAGACCACAAAAGTGTGTCCTTATATGATATCGCAATTGTGTGCATAGCATGAATTTGTGGGCTGTTGGATAGAAGGTTGTTGGCTCACGTCCTTCATGAATTCTTGGGTTATGTTCTAAGACTATTTTAGTACTCTTTGTATGTGTAAATTTTGCTGGAATAGTTTGGTTAGAGTTGGAATAGGTTTAGAGTTGTCAACGTCGAAATGTAGCGAAGGACGGTAACGTTATGCTGTCCATTTTTAGGTTGGGCAGAATTATTATGCGTTGTGCTTTGTGGGCTGTTGTAAGGTTTCGTTGGCACTAAAACATTCTATACATGATGTGCACATGCGAATGTGTGTTATAAAAACACAATTAGATGGCGGAAAGGTTAAAAGAACACACTCGGGTTTATAAATACCGGTTTGCTATTCGTGTGTTGTTTTGTTATGTGATTGGGTTTCCAAGGTGTATCTATTGGCTGCTAATGCTTGTTTTATCACCTACTATGTTGTAGATAAGTACTTGGAGAAGGGAAGGTTAACTCGAGGTAGTAACAAGGTCATACAACAAGGTATGTAAGGCTACTTGATTTTGTATTACTTGGCATGAAACATAGATCCTTCCTTGGCACATAAAGGCACTCACCAACTCCTACACTACTATTAACCATTTTACATGTTCATATGATCCCATAAATAGCCACCTTCAAATCTGCATACATGCTTGGATACCTAGTTACATGAGTTCTTGTTACGAAATAAAGTTCACGAGTTGTTTCATTTCATACGCATTTCATCATTTGTGCAATGTACTTTTTTCATTGTCAAATTGTCTTGTATGATTATCTACATGTCACATGCTACCAATATAGTTCTATAGCTCCAAAATTGTGACCACCGAAAGAACCATCTCAAAGGTAATTGAAAGGTAAAGTATATTATTTAATGAGGGTGGTAGCCTAAGGGGTTGAAGAATCACCTAGCAAGGGACAATCCTATCATGGGTGGTAGCCCGAGGGTTTAAGGAAGAACCTAGCCAGGGATGATCCCAATATATTGTTTATTGATAGGTGGTAGCCCGAGGGGTGCAAGAATTACCTAGCCAGGGACGATCCTATCATGGGTGGTAGCCTGAGGGGTTAAGGAAGAACCTATGCAGGGGCGATCCCGATACAGTTGCACCACTGATCAATTGGTCATTTGTATTACAGTTGTACATAGATTATACTGTAAAGGTAAAGTAATACAAAGAACATAAAGTACATGATTCCAAAGTATAACCAAAGGTGGTCTCTAATCTTACACCGATGTGTGGTTTCATTTGAGTTGTTATTTCACATACAGTATATCCTGCCTTACATATTCAGTACATTATCTCATACTGATGTCTCTTATGGGGGGCCTACATCATGCTGCACGTACAGGTGCTATTAGATCTCCTAGTAAGAGTACAGGACATTCAGCTCTTGTTACCAAGCTCCATGTTGCTTCGAGGCTTTGTGTATGTCTAAGGCTTATATGTTTGTATTTGTACAGTTAGTCGAGGCAGGGCCTGTCCCGACCCTTATCACATATTTGTTCTTATCTAGAGGCTTTGTAGACTATGTAAATTAAAGTGTGGTCATGTCTACTTTAGACACCGTGGCCCCAATGGCCTAATCATATGCATTTCCTTTTGACTTGTTATTACTGTTTATCTGCTTAAAGGAATGTCAAAAATAGAAATCTCTTATAATATGTATAGAAAGTGCATAGACATAGGTTGCTTATCCCGTGCCTTATCGGCAACGGGTGCCAGTCCGCCCTAATGGGACTTTGGGGTGTGACAATCGACCACAACATTAGCTTTGTCAGGGCGATAATGCACACTCATATCATAATCTTTAGGAGCTCTAACCGTCTTCTTTGTTTCAACATAAGGTCTTTTTGGGTGAACAGGTATTGGAGACTCTTTTGGTCGATAAATACACCAACATGAACTCCATATAAGTACTGATGCCAAATTTTCAAAGCAAACACTATGGTCGCCAATTCAAGATCATTAGTAGGATAATTCTTCTCATGCACCTTAAGTTGTCTAGAGGCATATGTTATCACCTTGCCGTTTTGCATGAAAACACACCCCAAACAAATTCTTGGGCATCACAATATAACACAACCCTTCCAACCTTTACAGTAGAGCAAAGATAGGAGCGGAGACATGCTTATCTTTCAAAGTTTGGAAACTCTTTTCACATTCATTGGTCCACACGAATTTTGCCTTCGTTTATATCAACTTTGTCATAGGAGAAACAATAGAAGAAAAACCATTCACAAACCTCCGGTAGTGAACGGCCAAACCCAAGAAACTCCTAATATCCAACGGAGTCAAGGATCTAGGCCAATTTCTAATCACCTCCATGTTCTTAAGATCCATCTCAATACTATCACCCAAACACCACATGCCCTAGAAAAGCAACCTCTTTCAACTAAAACTCACATTCTCCATATTTAGCATACAACCTGTCCTCCTTCAAGATTTGCAACATCACCCTCAACTGATTCACATGCTCTTCCTCACTCCGGGAATAGATCAATATATCATCAATAAGCACCACCACAAATATGTCAAGGTAGGGTTTAAAGACCTTATCCATAAGATCCATAAATATAGTTGGTGCATTAGTCAACCCAGAGGACATAACCACAAACTCAAAGTGCCTATACCTAGTCTGAATAGTCGTCTTATGGATATCATACTTCCTCATCATCACCTGGTGGTATCTGGACCGAAGATCAATCTTATAAAAATGACTAGCCCCTTGTAGTTGATCAAAAAGTCATCAATCCATGGTAGAGGGTACTTGTTCTTTATGGTAACCTTATTAAGTTATCGCTAATCAATGCACATTCCAAGAGAACCTTTGTTTTCTTTAAAAACAACGCTGGTGCACCCCAAGGTGACTTACTAGGCCTTATAAAACCCTTCTCCAACAAATTCCTCAATTGATTCTTTAACTTTCTGAATTTCGCTGGGGCCATATGGTAAGGGGGAATGGAAATAGGTTGAGTATTGGGAAGGAAGTCTATAACAAAATGTATTTCCCTTTTGGGAGGAACACCGAGAAGCTCATCGAGAAAGACATCAAGAAACACATTAACCACCAGAACTGACTCAATAGGAAGGACTTTGGACTCAACATCCCTAACCCTCACAAGATGATAAAGGCAACCCCTAGAAATCAACTTTTGGGATTTAAGAAAAGAAGTGAAGTTACCCTTGACCACCACATCACGACTGTCCCACTCGAGGACAGGCTCATTAGGGAATTGGAATTTAACCCTACGGGTTCTACAATCCATAGAAGCATAATATACATGCAACCAATTTATCCTAAGAATGACATCAAAATCCACCATATCTAATTTAACAAAATCATAAGGCAAGAATATATGCTAAATGAACACGAGACAATTTATATAGACTCTTTTAGCAACAACAGACTCAGCACAAGGGTAGACACCTCATAAGGTTTACACAACAATTCGAGACTCACATGAAGCTTTTTGGCAATAAAAGGAGTAATGAAAGAAAGGGTGGCACCTGGATCAATCAATGCATACACATCAAAATCGAAAACCTTTAACATACCGGTGATAACATCGGGCACCTCATCCACCCCTTGCCTTTCTTGAAGTACATAGAATCTATTTTGCCTTGGGGCACCCCCTTATTGGCCTCTCTTTGCCCTTGGACCCACACTAGTACCTTAGCCTTGTGGATGACCATCTCTACCTTTTTTTTGAGCATAAAGACAATCAATAACCTTGTGACCCACTTCACAACAACCAAAGTAAGCACTAGAGTTTCTCAAGCATGGCCACTATGGTTCCCACTACATCTTTGGCCTTAGGGTGAGTCATCCCACCACCACCACCTTGGAATCTTGGATTATCATTAGAAAATCTCTTATTAGGAGCATTGGAAGACCCTTTTCCTTTGAGCTTGTGGCCTTGAGGAAACATGCCACCCTTGGAACCTTGGAAACCACCTTCAAAATGAGCCCTCTAGGACTCACCACTTTTTCTTTTTCTAAGATTTTCCCCGTCTAGTTATTCGACATATCTCATGAGATGGGACAAATCCATATCACCTACTAGCATGGCAGTACGACAATCCTCATTGACCAAGTTTGACACTCCCGACACAAATTTGTTCATCCTTGATCTAGGTTCGACAACCAATTATTGAGCATACTTGGAGAGCTTGTTGAACTTGAGTGCATACTCCCTCACACTCATAGAACCTTGCTTAAGGTTCACAAAATCCATCATTTTATCCTCCCTTAGCTCGGTAGCAAAGAACCTATTGAGGAATGCCGCTTTAAACTCCTCCTAAGGTATTGCATCATCATCCCTCCTCTCTAATTTCCCTTGTGAACCAAATTTGGTCCAAAACTTTGAGTTAGTAGGTCACTAACTCCGCTTTCTCCATTGAATTTGCCCTCATGATAGATAACACTTTACATACCTCATCGATGAACTCTTAGGGATCCTCTTCCAGCTTGAACCTAAGGAACTTTGGTGGGTTTATTCTTGTGAAATCCCTTGCCCTTGAGCCCAGAGTGGGAGCATGAGGGTCTTGGGCCCCTTGGTTCATTTGGTTGGTCATGGCACGGGACAACATCGTGATAGCATCTTGGAATACTTGTTAGGCTACCCCTCCTTCTTAAGGAGCTTGAGGAATGGGAGGGGCCGGTTGCTCCTCAGGATTACGGGCTCTCCTTAGTCTTTCCCTTGGAATCGACATGATCTAGAAGGAAAAAAGAGCATGCGTTAGGGGAAAAGCCTTATAGCTACACCTAAAGCATGATATAGACCATGAAGAAGTGAAACATTTCCTAAAACGCCTCATAGCCTCCCATTCATAGTTGTGGCACACAAACATGAATAAGACTCTAATCGATGTGGTGTGTTAGATTTTTGAGGACTATTAACAACCTAGTGCTCTGATACCAAGTTTGTCATGACCCAAGCCTAGGTCCTAGATGTGACACAGCGAATGGGAATCCGAAGGGACCTAGCCAAGACTCTTAGTATATGAATCACACATCCTTGTTTGCAGAAGCAAAGTAAACAACAATACAATATATAATAAAAGGGAAGTGGGACTAAGAAAAATCTTGATTTTCATAAAAGCATAAAGAGTCAAGATCGAGTATAAGTAAGTACATCATAATATCCAACAACACCTCTAACATGGAAAGGAGCGGGGGCCAAGACACTCTCCGGGCTCACCCTCAAAATAACAAGTGTTCAACATATAAAAGTCTCAAAATAGCAAGAGCAATATAGATAGTGTCCTCTGACTTGAGGACTCACCAAAGCTTATTCCCAAAGTATAAACTAACCACGTGGAGGATGATCAAAAGGTGCTCCGGTCCCTATATGGTAATATCATATAGGCATAGAATATGTTTTAGTAGATTTCAATGAACTATGTATGCGAGATGCAAAGTACAAGACATACTCCAATATATTCAAAATGCATAATCATAAGCAACAGATATATAATCTCAATATGCCATGCTGATCAATGCTTATACTAAAATATGCTTATAAATCATTTATCTTGCATAATATATATAGCATGCAAATATGTGGGAAGCAACCTCAACCGACATAGACCAAGTAGCTACAATTTGGAATTCAAGGTATGAGACCCTATCGGTAAGGTAGACGGGCATGACACTCCCCCACTAGGTGTGGTCTACTTGCCAATGCAAACCAAACATGATAACATGACTAGATGGATACGCTAGTATATAAAGGGCAAAAATCATAATCCTATGGTGGCACATAGTTTAGAGACGAAAGACTTTACATATGGACCCTTGAGTCGAGCCCCACATCTTAAGTGTCAATCGATGCTAAGTAAAATTCCATAGAATACTTAAACTAATCATAACTTATATAACTTGTAAGAAATAAGGAAACATGACATGAGTAGCTCTTTAAACATGCTACACCTCTAGTAGTGAGCCTAACTTGAACATGAGAGTAGATCATAATCATACATGATCCCTTGCTTTAACATGAAACTTACAAAAGGTAAAAATTCTTGAAATAGGACTTAACTTGATACTTGTAAAATCATATATGCTTTTCATGAATTCAATACATGCTTGAAAGCTCTTAATTATCATATATTCACTTGACTTGTAAATCATGAAATAGATCATCAATAACTTCAGAATAACTTTACATTTTATCAAACACATGGTGGGTTCATGATACTTGTTAAAAATCATGCAATTCAACAGTTAAATAAGATGAGTAAACTTAATGCAAACGAACCCACCAACATGTAGTAAAACTATCATGTAGGGTGCCTTGAAATCCATCACAAAAGCTCATAATAATTCATGGTTTCATAGCTCAAAACATGCTTAGTGTCAATAAACTAAATCAATTCATGATATAAGCTTGAAATAGATAGTCATGCATAATCAATCAATGTTTCATAAAACCCCAACATAATTTATGCTCATAATTTATAGTAAAAGATATCCATAGGTAATACAACTTGAAAACATACAATTTTCATAAAAAGGGAAGGTTGGGCTCCATGGATGAAAGGGACCTGATGGATGAAACCCATATACCTTAAACCTTGAATTATTTGATTTGAACTTAAAGTAGTCTTAGAGCTTGAAATGATTCGTCGAGTTCCAAAGTTGAGCTTGAGATCCTTAGATTTGAATGAGAGAATTGATGGAATTTTAGAAAGGTTTAAGAGAGGGTTTTTGAGAGATATAGAGTTGAAAATGGCTAAGCATAGGTGATTTCACATTTAAATGGGCATGGGGCTATGACCCCAATGCCCTTGGCCAAAACAGGAAAAGTAAAGATGTTTTGTACTGGTTCGCGTCTAGTCCACAACATGGACCAAACAACAATTAACACTTTACACTGCTCTACGCCCCTAGCACGACGCGGCCAAGGACAAATGCTCTCTTGAAATATGAAACTAGCAAAAATTATTTTTCACTATGGGCCCTCTAAAATCTAAGTTATACACATTTCCCAGTGAATATTTCCCCTTACTCGATAATAATGAAGTCTGATTTTTTATATCACGCATAGATTTTAGGATATATGGAAATTATGATTATGGGCATTCCAAAGAACATTTTTGGGGCATTTAGTGTATGCCATAGACAACCTTATGGCATACAATCAACCCTTTATTATCTATGGTTCTTATAATTATGTTCCTTTCAACTATGAATATCTCATTATTTCATGAGTGTATAAAGAATGTGCTTTTAATATTATCCTCTTTGAAGAGGCTTACCCTTCACACTCAAATAGGTGATGCTTAACCACGTTATCATATAGATACACTATCTAGTCAAACCTGCCAAACTTAGAGACCATTAAAAACCTTTAAGCTTTATTCACTCGTTAATAAGCCTTGATATTTTATCCTTATCATTGAACATTGTGTTCATTATAAGAATGGATTGAGTTGTTTGACAATGTTGAATTGTCATTCACAACTTTGTTTGATCTCCTTAAACCTAGCTCCTAGAATCTCCAGTTTGCTAGATAGAGTTACCTCGATGATGACTTGACCTAAGCCTTAGACCTAGTCCTATGCATTGATTGTTCTTGATGCCATATTTTCTTTTGTTACCCCTTTGGTTGCCAAAATGCTCCATGTTAAGCTTTAATTGTTGTGTAAGACTTATACAGTGTCCACTTCTATTGATGTATCTATTGTTGTTAGATAGGTTTATCGAAATTGTCCCATTTTCATTTTGCATAAGATATTGTCTTGAGATCTTGTTGAGTTGGAAATGGTGAATTTTGATGTCATACATGGGATGCATTGGTTGCATACATACTATGTCTTTATTGCTTGTAGAGTCTATACGGTCAAATTTTAATTCTCAAATGAACCCTCCTTGAGTGGGAGAGTCATGATGTGGTGGTCAAGGGTGGGTTCATCTCTTGCATTAAAGCCCCTAAATAGATCTCTAAGGGGTGTCTCTATCATCTTGTGACTATAATGGATATGGAGTCCAAGGTCCCTCCTATAGAGTCGGTTCTGATTGTAAATTTGTTCCTTAATATCTTCCCAAATGACCTTCTTGGTGTTCCTCTCGAAAGGGAAATAGATTTTTGTATAGACCTCTTTCCCGATACTCAAACCCATTTCTATTCCCCTTTACCATATGGCCCTGGCGGAATTAAAGGAGTTGAAGAATAGTTAAGGGATTTGTTAGAGAAGGGTTTTATTAGGCCTAGCCAATCACCTTAGGGTGCACCAGTGTTGTTTGTGAAGAAGAAAGATGGGTCTCTTAGAATGTGTATTGACTACCGGCAACTCAATAGGATCACCATAAAGAATAAGCATCCTCTTCCAAGGATTGATGTTTTTTTTGACCAATTGCAAGGGGCTAGTCATTTCTCTAAGATTGATCTTCAGGTAGAGTACCATCAAGTGAAGGTGAGGGAGTGTGATATTCCTCAGATGGCCTTCTGGACTAGATATGGGCATTACGAATTTGTTATGATGTCTTTTGGGTTGACCAATGCACCAGCTATTTTCATGGATCTTATGAATAGGTTCTTCAAATCCTACCTTGATTCATTTGTTATGGTCTTCATTGATGACATTTTGATATATTCACATAGTGAGGAGGAGCATATGGGTTATTTGAGGGAAGTGCTACAAAGATTGAGGGAGGAGAAGTTTTATGCTAAGTATGAGAAATGTGAATTTTGGTTTCATGAGGCTGCCTTTCTAGGTCATGTGGTCCAAGGGATGGTATTAAGGTGGATCCTAAAAAGATGGATGTGATTAGAAATTAGCCTAAACCATTGATCCCATTGGATATTAGGAGTATCTTGGGCTTAGTGGATTACTACCAAAGGTTTGTGAATGGGTTTTGTTCTGTTGCTTCTCCCATGACTAAGTTGACTCAAAAGAAAGCCAAATTTGTGTGGACCTATGAGTGTGAAAAGAGTTTCCATACATTGAAAGATAAGCTTGTGTCCGGCCCTATATTGTCACTACCGGAAGGGAAGGGTTTGTTGTATATTGTGATGCTTCAAGGGTTGGTTTGGGTTATGTATTGATGCAAAATCATAAGGTAATAGCCTATACTTCAAGAGAACTCTAATTACATGAGAAGAATTATCCTACCCATGATATTGAATTAGTTATTGTTGTTTTCGCTTTAAAGATTTGGCATCACTATTTGTATAGGTTGCATGTTGATGTGTTTAACTATCATAAGAGTCTCCAATATGTCTTCACTCAAAAGATCTCAACTTGAGACAAAAAAGGTGGCTAGAACCTCTTAAAGACTATGATATAAGTGTGCATTATCATCCCAGTAAGGCTAATATGGTGGCCGATGCATTGAGTAGGGTGTCCATAGGTAGCGAAGCTCATGTTGATGATGGTGGCAAAGGGATGGCTAAGGAGGTCCATCGGTTAGCTAGATTGGAGGTTAGGTTGGAAGAGGTGAATAATGGTGGTGTTGTATAGTTGATGGCTCTAAATATTTACTGGTTGAGGAGATGAAAGAAAAGCAAGATCTTGACCTTGCTTCTTTAGAATTGAAGGCATTGGTAAAAGATGATAAGGTGGAGGTTTTCTCCTAAGGGGGAGATGGTACCCTTACATACCAAGGTATATTATGTGTGCCTTATGTTGATGGCTTGAGAGAAAAGTTTCTTGATGAGGCTCATGGTTCTTCCTATTCTATTCACCCCAGTTGTGCTAAGATGTATAGAGATTTGAGGAGGTATATTGGTGGGGAGGTAAATATAGGGACATTAAGCAATTTGTTTCCAATTAGATTAGTTGCCAACAAGTCAAAACCGTTCATCAAAGGTCGAGTGGCTCAACCCAAGACATAGGGATTCCTACTTGGAAGTGGGAGGAGATTAATATGGATTTTGTGGTTGGTTGCCCAAGACTAGAAGGTTTGATTCCGTTTGGGTTATGGTTGATAAGATGACGAAATCAGCTCACTTTCGACTGGTTAAGACCACATATAGGGCTGAAGATGCTAGGTTGTACATTCATGACTTGATGAGATTACATGGGGTTCCTTTGTCCATCATATCGGATCATGGTGCTCAAGTTACTTCACATTTTTGGAGGCCCTTTCAAAGGGCTCATGGTACAAGAGTTACACTTAGTACGACCTTTCACCCTCAAACGGATGGCCAAGCCAAAAAAACTTTTCGAACATTTGAGGATATGCTTAAGGCTTTTGTAATGGATCTTAAGGGTAGTTGGGATGATCCTCTTCCAATGATTGAGTTTGCCTATAACAATAGCTATCATTCAAGCATCGGTATGGCCCCTTTTAAGGCTCTCTACGGTAGACATTCTAGATCACCGGTTAGGTGGTATTAGGTTAGAGAGGTGGTTTTGTTGGGACTAGATCTGGTTATGGAGAAAGGTTGAAAACAGCCCAAAGTCACCAAAAGTCCTATGCCGATAAGAGGAAAACGAATCTTGAATTAACAGTTGGTGATTGGGTTTATTTGAAGGTGTCCCATGAAGGGTGTGGTTCGTTTTTGTAAGAAGGAAAAGTTGAGTCCAAGATATATGGATCCTTATAGGGTAATGACAATGATTGGCAAGGTAGCTTATGAGTTGGAATTGCCTAGTGAGATGGATTTGGTTCATCCAGTCTTTCATATATCCATATTAAGGAAATATGTTGGAGACCCTAATGCTATTGTGCCTCTTGATGTGGTGGGTGTCGTTGAAGACAACATAACTTATGAAAAGGTTCTGGTTTTGGATTTTGTATAGATAAGTGATGAGGTTGAGGAACAAGGATGTGGCTTCCATTAAGGTCCTTTGGAGGAATCAACAAGTTGAAAGTGCTACTTGGGAGGCCGAAGTGGACATCCAAAAAGACATCCTTACCATTTCCACTCCACTCAATCCTAAGGTATTAATCTGATTCCCCTATGTGACTTCAAGTCTGAGTTTTAGCCCATGATATTTTCATACATTCATGTTTAAATTTATAAGATTATGATGATTTTACACTTATGTTGAGATTCTTGAAATGATGTTTAACTGCATTATTGCATCCTTATGTGGGCTAAAATTTTCATGTTTATCTCTCTCATATACATTTCTTTGACATTCGAGAAAGAATGTTTCCAAGGGGGAGATATTGAAATGACCCCAAGAAGTGCCTGCAACTTGGAAGTACCTAGAATCATAATTTTCATATATCTCAAAATCTGTGCGTGATATCAAAAACTGCAACTTCATATTCTTGATCAGGGGAGGGGGGAAAATTGAGTGGGAAATGGGTCTAACCCTGATTTTAGAGCAAACAAATCACAATTTCAATTTTCCAAAATTCCCTTATCTAGTGTCTGTCCTCGATGGTACCGCGACGCGCTTCCATCTCAGACCGGTGTAAAATTGCCTTTGTGATAGGTTCGCACTATGGACCAGTTACAAACCTATGTATTTTGTTGACAATGATTTTATCTCGGTCTAAGGCTTTTGGGTCTTGGGCCTAAGCCCTCCCATACATAAAAACACCTATACTCAGCCGCATTTCGCCCTCATATCATCCAAGATATTTCCAAATACTCTCTCAAACCCTTGGACTAATATTTTTCAAAAAATTCAAGTGTCCAAATCTTAAGGGATTCATCCGAGCTTCAAGTCTCCATTCAAATCTTCTTCAACGATTTCTCCAAAGCCAAGGTATGTAGGTTTCATTCATGGCTCCTCTCACCCTGGAAACTCAATCTTCCTTTTTACTAAATTGCATGATTTCAAGTTGAGTTACTTATGTATCTTACTTATTCTGAATTAGACTATGAACTATGTTGGGGTTTTATGAAATTGTGACTGTTTTAGCATGTTTTAAGCTATGAATCTAAGATCCATTGTGGGAATTGATGAAGAGTTTTGATGTATATTGCTTGAGGGTGTTACCAAGTATTGATGGATGGTTTTACATTGAATTTTCTTGCATAATTTCATCCCTATATTGCATGGTTTTACACTAGCACTACAACCCCCAAGTGTTTGGTAAAATGTCTGGTTTGATTTCTTGAGGAATTGAAGGTCTAATGCATGTCTTATGAGTTCAATGACTTTATGATGATGAAAGGAATGTATGTATATGATATTCTCCTGTATCGTGATGGGAATGACCATGCTATACTCAGGGGGTTGTGAGCTCAAGTAACCATGTCGAGGGGTTTGTACCTTGATAACAATGTCGAGGGATTTGTATCTTGATAACCTGATTGAGGGGTTGGTAACTCAATCACCATGGGTGGTAGGGTGAGATGACCCACCAACCAATCAAGAGGTTTGTACCTTGATAACCAGAATAAGGGATTGATACCTCAATCACCATGGGTGGTAGGGTGAGATGATCCACCAACCAATTGAGGGGTTGGTACCTCAATAGACTGTGAACTCATTACTGATGGTCTCTTCTTTCATATGTACAATGTTATATGTAAGCATGATACTTCAAGCATCTTCCAAGCATGCCATATTGTTATATGTTATTCATTGTCTATGCTTATGCATTTTGATTATATTGCTTATCTCTTGTGGCATAGCATCCTACATACTTAGTACATTCAAACATACTAACGTATACTTTATGCCTACATAATGTCACCATGTAGGAATCGGAGCCCTACTTCAGCATCATACTCCATATGGCTAGTACGATTTCTCTTAAGCTAGTTAGTGACTCTTCCATTCTGAGGACAAAGTCTACGATCTTATACTATGTACTAATACTATCTTTCTTTTATGTATGTATGGACTATAAGGGTGAGCCCGGTTGCTGGACTCGGACCCCGCTCCTATCTATGTTTTAGAGGTGTTATTAGACATGTTATATATTGAGCCTTGACTATCTCTTGTTTTGATGTTTATGTTATGAAAGCTTTCCTTTATAACTTTTTCGCTTAGTACTAATCTAATTATGTTGTTTAAATGCTTCCGCGATTAATGACGTATAATGATATATTAAGAGGCTTGTTTGGGGTCCCTTTGGGTTCCTCATTCACCGTGTCACGTCTACTACCTAGGCTTGGGATATGACAAACTTGGTATCAGAGCACTAGGTTGTTAATGGTCATCGACGTCCAACACACCGCGTTGATTAAAGTCCTATTCATGGTCATATTATGCACCACAATTATAAGTAGGAGGCTGTGAGATGTTTTAGAAAATTTTTACTTTCTTCATGTTCTAATTCATTGATGACAAGGTGTGGTTGCATGGGGTTCCTTTGTCCATCATATTAGATCATGGTGCTTAATTTACTTCACATTTTTAGAGGTCCTTTCAAAGGGGTCTTGGTATAAGAGTTAAACATAGTACGATCTTTCACCCTTAAATGGATAGTACGACCTTTCACCCTTAAACAGATGGCATATTGAAAAAACTATCCAAACACTTGAGGAATTATTAGGGCTTGTGTATTGGAGCTTAAGTGTAGTTGGGATGATCATCTTCCATTGATTGAGTTTGCTTATAACAATAGCTATCATTCTTGCATCGGTATTACCCCTTGTGAGGCTCTCTATGGTAGACATTGTAGATCACCGGTTGGGTGGTTTTGAGGTTGGAGAGGTGGCTTTGTTGTGACCAAATCTAGTTATGGAGGATTTTGACAAGATTAGGATGATTAGAGAAAGGTTGAAAATGGCTCAAAGTTGCCAAAAGTCCTATGCCGGTGTGAGGAGAACGGATCTTTAATTCAAAAATGGTGATTGGGTTTATTTGAAGGTGTCACCCATGAAGGGTTTTGTTCGTTTTTGTATGAAGGGAAAGTTGAGTCCAGCATATGTGGGTCCTTATAGGGTAATGAGGAGGATTGACAAGGTAGCTTAGGAGTTGGAATTGCCTAGTGAGATGGATTTGATTCATCAGGTCTTTCATGTATCTATGTTGAGGAAATGTGTGGGAGACCCTAACGTTATTGTTCCTCTTGATGTGGTAGGTGTTGTTAAAGACAACTTAACTTATCAAGAGGTTCCAATTCAAATGATCGATGGGCAAGTGAATAGGTTGAGGAATAAGGATGTGGCTTTCATTAAGGTCCTTTGGAGGAATCAACAAGTTGAAAGTGCTACTTTGGAGACCGGAGTGGACATGCAAAAGTGATAGCCTTACCATTCCCACTCCACTCAAGCCTAAGGTTTTAATCTAATTCCCTTATGTGATTTCATGTCTGAGTATTAGCCCACGGCATTTGCATACTTTCATGTTTAAATTTATGTTGAGATTTTTGAAATGTTGTTCAAGTGCATTATTGAATCTTTATGTGTGATGAAATTGTCATGTTTATATCTCTCATATACATTTCTTTGACATTCGGGGACGAACGTTCCCAAAGGGAAGATATTGAAACGACCCCAAGAAGTGCCCAAAAATTTGCCTTAGAAGTACCTGAATCGTAAGTTCCATATATCTCAAAATCTATTTGTGATATCAAAAATTTGACTTCATATTCTTGATCTCGGGACAAAATTGAGTGGGAGATGGGTCTAACACAATTTTAGAGCAAACGAATCACAATTTTATTTTTCCAAAAATCCCTTATCCAATGTTTGTCCGTATGGTAATGTGACGCGCTTCCATTGCACACAAGTGTAAAATTGCCTCCATGATAGTTTCTCTCTGTAGACCAGATGTGGACCTGTGTATTTTGTTGACAGTGATTTTATCTCGGTCCAAGGCTTTTGGGTCTTGGGCCTAAGCCCTCCCATGCGTAAAAACATATATACTTAGTCATATTTTTCCCTCGTATCATCCAAGACATTTCCCAATACTCTCTCAAACCCTTGGACTAATATTTCTCTCAAATTTCGAGTGTCCAAATCTCTTGTGGATCTTAAGGAATTCATCCTAGCTTCAAGTAATCTCCATTCAAATCTTTTTCAAGAATTTCCCAAAATTCAAGGTATGTGGATTTCATTCATAGGTTTCTCTCACTTATGAATATCAAGCTTCCTTTTACCTAAATTGAATTATTTCAAGTTGATTTACTTATGGCTCTTACTTATTATAAATTAGACTATTAACTATGTAGGAGTGTCATGAAATTGTAACGGTTTTAGCATGTTTTGAACTATGAATCTAAGATCCATTGTGGGATTTGATGAAGGGTTTTGATGTATCTTACTTGAGGGTATCACCAAGTATTAATTGATGGTTTTACATTGAATTTTCTTGAATGATTTCATTACTAAATTGCATGGTTTTACACTAGCATTACAAACTCGCCAAGTGTTTGGTGAAATGACCAGTTATGATTTCTTGAGATATTAAAGGTCTAATGGATGTCTTATGAGTTGAACGACTTTATGAAGATTAAGAGAATGTATGCATATGATATTCTCATATATCGTGTTGGAAATTGACCATGCCCTACTTGGGGGGTTGTGAGCCCAAGTAATTATGTCGAGGGGTTTGTACCTTAATAACCATGTCGAGCAGGTTGTACCTTGATAACTGGATTGAGGGTTGGTACCTCAATCACCATGGGTGGTAGGGTGAGACAATCCACCAACCAATCAAGGGGTTTGTACCTTGATAACTGGATTGAGGGATTGCTACTTAAATCACCATGGGTGGTAGGGTGAGATGATCCACTAACCAATTGAGGGTTTGGTACCTCAATAGATTATGAACTTATTAATGATGTCCTCTTCTTGCATATGTATAATGTTCTATGTAACCATGATTACTTCAAGCATTCCATGCATGCCATATTGTTATATGCTACTCATTTCCTATGCTTATCTATTTCGATTATGTTGCTTATCTTTTGTTGCATGGCATCCTACATATTTAGTATGTTCAAATGTACTAATGCATACTCTATGCCTACATGATGTCACCATGTAGGAACCGGAGCCCCACTTGAGCATCTTCCTCCATCTCGCTAGTTCGATTTCAGTCAAGCTAGTTGGTGAGTCCTCCATCCCGGGGACAATGTCTATGATCTCATGCTATGTACTAAGACTATCTCTCTTTTATGTATGCATGGACTTTGAGGGTGAGCCCAGTTACTTGTCTCAGACCCCGCTACTATATATGTTTTAGAGGTACTGTTGTACATGTTATGTATGAGCCTTAACTCTCTCTTGTTTTGATGTTTATTTTATGAAAGTTTCCCTTTAGACCTTTTGCCCTTATTTCTTATCTAATTATATTGTTTAATTGCTCCATGACCAACGATGTGTAATGATATGTTAAGATGCTTATTTGGGGTCCCTTCAGCTTCTCCATTTGTCGTGTCACGTCTAGGCCCTAGGCTTGGGTATTGACAGTTTCATCCATTGGGTCCTTTCACCCATGGAACCCAATCTCCATTTTTATTAAAATTGCATGTTTTCAAGTTGTATTTTCTACGGGTATCCCTTATTATGGATTATGAGTATAAATTACGTTGGGGTTTTATGAAATGTTGATCTATTATGCATGACTATCTATTTCAAGTTTATACCATGATTTGACTATATCGATTGAGTCTATGCATGTTTTGAGTTATGAAATGATGATCTATTGTGATATTTGATGATGGATTTCAAGGTACCCTACATGACGGTTTTACAATATGTTGGTAGGTCAATTTGCATTGAGTTTCCTTATCTTATTTAACTCTTGAATTTCATGATTTTGAACTAGCATCATGAACCCACCATATGTTTGATAAAATGCCTTTCCATGTATTCTTAAAGTTATTTATGATCTATTGCATGATTTATAAGTCAAGTGACTTAATGATGATTTTGGGCTTTCAAAATGTATTGAATTCATGAACATGTATATGATGTTGTAAATGTCAAATTAAGCCCTTTATCAAAGATTTTACCTCTTGTGGGCCTTTGATGTTAATGAAAGATTAATGTATGATTATGATCTACTCTCATGTTACGATGTTAACATGTTTGGCTTGTCTTGGTAAGTAGGCCACACCTTGTCATGGCGGTGTCATGCCTTGGTCACCTTGTCGATGGGGTGTTATGCCTTGGTCACCTTGTAAATGGGGTACCATGCCTCGGTCACCTTATCACCTTATCGAGGGGGTGTCATGCCTCAGTCACCTTGTCAAGGGGGTGCCATGCCTCAGTCACCTTATCACCTTGTCGAGGGGGTGTCATGCCTCGATCACCTTATCACCTTGTCAAGGGGTTGTCATGCCTCAGACACCTTTTCGAGGGGATGTCATGCCTCGATCACCTTGTCGACGGGGTGCCATGCCTCGGCCACCTCTCGAAGGGGTGTCATGCCTCGAATTCCAAGTGGTAGTCCACTATGTTTATGTCGGTTAAGGTCTCTTCCCACGCATCTATTATGTACTATACAATTTAAATGATTACAAGCATGCTTTACTTCAAGCATTTATCATGCATATCATATCGAGGTTATATCTCTTTATTGCCTATTACTATGCATTTTGACAATATTGGCTTATGTGTTGTTGAATTACATCCTACATATTAGTACATCCAAATGTACTAACGCATACTTTATGCCTACATAATATCACCATGTAGGGACCGAAGCTCCTCTTTATCATCCTCCACGTGGCTAGTGAGATACTTTAGAGATAAGCTTGGTAAGTCCTCAAGTTCGAGGACTCTATCTACTTTTCTTTCTATTTTAAGACTTCTATATGTTGAAGATTTGACATTATGACGGTGATCCCGAAAAGTGTCTTAGCCCCCGCTCCATTCTTAGTTAGAGGTGTATGTTGGATATTATGATACTATTGTGTTGCCAGCTTGACTCTTATGCTTTATTTGTATTCAAGACTTCCCTTAGTCCTACTTCCCGTTTTATATATCTCTTATTGATGTTTAGCTTGCTTCCGTGTCCAAGGATGTGTGATTAATATGCTAAGAGGCCTTCTTTGGGTGCATTCAAGTTCATATCTGCCGTGTCACGTCTAGGCCCTTGGCTAAGGTTATGACAACCTTGTACACTTCATCTATGAACTCTTGAGAATCGTCATCCATCTTGGACCCATGGAACTCCAGTCGATTAACTCTACCCTCACCCTAGAAGCCGGAGCGTGAGCACGACGAGCTTAGGCCCCTTGACTGATTTGGTTGGTCATAGAATGGGCCAACATTTTGATGGCATGCCGAAACACGACTTTAGAAGCCTATTCTCCTTGAGGGGCTTGGGGAACGGGATAAGACAGATGCCACATGGGTGCACAACCCCTCCTTGGTCTTCCTCTTTGTTGTAGCATGATCTGGAAGAGCAAAGAGCATTCATTAGGGGGAAAAGCCTTATCTTACATCTAAAGCATGATATAGACCATGAAGAAGTGAAAGATTTTCTAAAACACATCATAGCGTCCCATTCATAGTTGTGGCATGCTTCACAACCATGAATAAGACTCTAATTTACATGGTGTGTTGGATTTCAAGGACAATTAATAACCTAGTTCTCTAATACCAAGTTGTTATCCATCATGGGGATCAATTCAGAGGAAAAAACGGAGTTGGCGACCTACCAACTCAAAGGGGTGGCTCAAATCTTTTTTGTGCAATGGAAGGTGGAGAGGGGAAACCATAATGTTATTCCTTAGGAGGAGTTCAAGGTCGTCTTCCTCAACAGGATCTTCCCTATTGAGTTAAGAGAGGCTAAAATGATGGAGCTCATGAATCTTAAGCAAGGTTCCATAAGTGTGATGGAGTATGCCCTCAAGTTCAACAAGATCGCTAAGTATGCTTCTCAATTGGTCGCTGAACCTAGATTGAGGATGAACAAGTTTGTGTTAGGGGTGTCCGACTTGGTAAATGAAGAGTGTCATACCACGATGCTTGTAAGTGATATGGACTGGTTCTGGCTCATGACATATGCCGAACAACTTGAGGGGGAGAAGCTTAGAAAGAGGGGAAGTGAGTAGTCTAAGAGGGCTCGATTTGATGGTGGATTCTAAGGTCAATAGACCTCCAATGCTCCAAATAAGAGGCTGGCTATTGATTGGGTGCATAACCCAAGGTGCAAAGATGGCAATGGTGGGAGAACTAACCCCAAGTGTCAAAGATGTGGGAGGAACCATGGTTGTCCACGCTTGAGGAAAATCAATGCTTGTTATGTTTGTGGTGAATTGGTTCGTAGCCTAGTTCATTGTCCATACACTCGAAAAAGAGGTAAAGGTGGTCATGTTGATCAAGGGGATCAAGGTGACCAATAAAGAGGTGCTCCACGACATAATCAATTCTATGCCCTTCAAGGGAGGTAATGAGGGGATGAGGTTCCTGATATTGTTACCGGTATGTTAAAGATTTTTTATTTTGATGTGCATGCTTTGACAGGTCCAGGTGCCACTAATTCTTTCATTATTCCTTTGTTACTAATAGGTTTCATGTGTACTCCAAAATTTTATGTGAACCTTATTAGTATCTACCCCCATTAGTGAGTCTATTGTTGCTAGAAAAGTCTATAGGGGTTATCCCATTTGAATGAAGTCTTGTCTTGTGATTTTGTTGAAATAGGTATGGTGGGATTTGAGAATTTCCCTTGGGGTGGGTTGGTTACATGCATATCATGCTTCCCTTGATTGTAGAACCCATAGGATTTGATTCTTATTCCCTAATGAATCCGTACTTGAGTGGGAAGTTGTGATATGGTAGTTGAGGGTAGATTCACTTCTTAACATAAGGCCAAAATTGATCTCCAAGGGATACACTTGCCATCTCATAAGGGTTAGGGATGTTGAGTCTAAAGTCATTCCTATTGAGTCGGTTCCAGTGGTTATTAATGAGTTTCTAGATGTCCTTCCTGCTAGGGATTAGTCATTTCTCTAAGATTGATCTTCGGTTCGAGTTCGACCAAGTCAGAGTTAGGGAGGGTGATATTACCGAGATGAACTTTCAAACTAGGTGTGGGCATTTGAAATTTATGGTAATATCTCTTGGCTTGACTAATTCACTGACTATGTTTATAGGTATCATGTAAAGGGTCTTTAAATCCTACCTTGATATATGTGTGGTAGCTTTTTGTATGGTATACTATTTTTTCTTGAAATGAAAGAAGAGCTTATGATTCATTTGAGGGTGATGTTGCAAATCTTGAGGGTTGAGAGGTTTCTTGCTAGTGGCTAGAGAGGTTCAATAGTTGGCTAGATTGGGAGTAAGGTTTGGATAAAGTTGAGACTGGTAATGTAGTGGTTTGATGGTTCCAAGTCCAATTTGGTTGAAGAGGTCAAGATAGAGGAATACCTTGACCCCCACCTTGCTAGGGTTGAATGCTTTGGTGGAAGATGGTAAAGTGGAGGTTTTCTCCCAAGGGGGAGATGCTGTCCGTAGGTACTAAGGTAGGCTATATGTGCTTGTGTAGATGATTGGGTTCACTTGAAAGTCCAACCCATGAAGGGTGCGATCCAGTTTGGCAAGAAAGGGAAATTAAGCCTAAGATTTGTGGGTGCTTATAGAGTGTCGAGGAGAATTGGTAATGTTTTTTCTGAATCGAAATTGCCGATGGAAATGGATATTGTTCATCCAGTCTTTCATGTATCTATGTTGAGGAAATGTGTTGGTGACCTAAGTGCTAAGAAACACTTTGAGGTTGTCAGTGTTGTAGAGGTATTGGATGGACATATGGAAAGGTTGAGGAACAAAGTTGTAGAATCCGTTAAGGTTCTCGGGAGGAATCAACAAGCCGATAGTGTCACTTGGGGAAGTTGGAGTGGACGTGAAGAAGCAATATTTGTACCTCTTTCATTCTATTCAAGCTTAAGATAGAAAACTAAGCCTTTTCTATGATCTCAAATCTTAAGTTTCAGAACTTATACCTTTTGCATGCATTCATGTTCATGGTAACAAGTTTATGGTGACTTTTGACATTTATATTGAGACTTTTTGAAAATGATGTTTAAGTGCATTTGTTGCATCTTTGTCGGGCTAAAATCTTTATGATTACTTCTCTTATGTACATTTCTTTGACATTCATTGATGAATCATCCCAAGGGGGAGATATTGAAACGCCCCAAAAAGCTCTAGAATGTGCTTCAAAAATGCCCATAATCGTAATTTCAATATATCATAAAATTCATGCGTGATATTAAAAATCGGACTTCATATTCTTTATCAAGGGGAAGAATTAAGTAGGAAATGGGTATAATCCGGATTTTAGAGGACCCGTAGCAAAAAATAGTCTTCACAAAAAGTCGATTTCTAGTATCAATCCGCGTCTTGGCCATGTCCCGTCATGGGCACAAATCTGTGTAAACATTGTTTTCACGTTGGGTCTGCATCACGGACCAGTGCATTTTTTCCCCTGTTTTTCTACTTCGGCCCAAGCCCATTGGGGTCATATCCTCATGCCCACTTATGCATGAAAACACCTATACCTAGCCATTTTTTAACTCTATAGCACTCAAGACCCTCTCAAAAACCTCTCCAGGACTTAACCATATATTTCATCCAAAATCAAATATCTCAAGCTTAACTCCAGATCTCAAGAACTCCATTCAACCTTCAAATCTCTTTCAAGTCTACATCAACAAAACCAAAGTTTAAGGTATGTGAGTTTCATCCATTAGGTCCTTTCACCCATGGTGCACAATCTCCAATTTTATTAACATTGCATGTTTTCAAGTTATATCTTTTATGGGTATCCCTTATTATGGATTATGATTATAAATTATGTTGGGGTTTTATAAAATGTTGATCTATTATGCATGACTATCTATTTCAAACTTATATCATGATTTGATTATATCTATTGAGACTATACATGTTTTGAGCTATGAAACTATAATCTATTGTGAGATTTGATGATGGCATTTCAAGGTACCCAAAATAAGAGTTTTACAATATGTTGGTGGTTCAATTTGCATTGAGTTTCCTCATCTTATTTCACTCTTGAATTGCATGATTTTGAACTAACATCATGAACCCACCATGTGTTTAATAAAGTTCCTTTTCAAGGATTTTAAAAGTTATTGATGATCTATTGCATGATTTATGAGTCAAGTGACTTCCTGATGATTTTGGGCTTTCAAAAACTATTGAATTCATGAACATGTCTATGATGTTGTAAATGTCAAATTAAGCCCTTTTAAAGATTTTACCTCTTGTTGGCCTTTGATATTAATGCAAGGTGTCATGACCCAAGCCTAGGGCCTAGTCGTGACACGGCGCATGGGAACCCGAAAGGAGCCCAAGCAAGCCTCTTGACATATCATTATACATCCTTGGTAGTGAAATCAATAAAATACAACAAGAAGTAGAAAATCGGGATAATGAGGCTAAGGGACAACTTCATAAAATTAGCATCAAAAGTCAAAAGGAGTCAAAGCTTATAACATTAGAAACATAACATGTCCAATAACACCTCTACTATATAACATAAGAGTAGGGCCAAGACAAAGCAACTGAGCCCACCCTCATAGCCAATGCAGAACCAAAAGAGAGAAAAGTCTCAATACAAAGCAATAGATCATAAGTAATGTCCCCGGAATGGAAGACTCACCAACAAGCTTGCTGGAAGTCATACTAGCCACGAGGAGGAGGAGGAGGATAAAGCGGTGGACCGATTCCTACATGGTTATATCATGTAGGCATAGAGTATACGTTAGTACATTTGAATGGACTAAGTATGTAGGATGCAATACAACTATAAAAAGGCATCTTAATCAAAATGCACAGAGACAAGAAATAAACATAGTAGCAATAGGACATGTATGATTAATGCTTAAGTAAAACATTTTTACATAGAATATAACATATGTGTAAGAAGAGACCATTAAACTATTGGTGGATCATCATACCCTACCACCCATAGTACTAGAGTACAAACCCCCTAATAGGTTGGTTGATCATCGCACCCTACCACCCGTGGTCCTGGAGTACAAACCCCCCGCCCCATAGGTTGATGAGTACAAATCCCCAAGAAGGTTGATGGGTACAAACCCCCAACAAGGTTACCCGGCTCACAACCCTCGAGTAGAGCATGGTCACATTCCAACACTATATAGAGAATACCTTATACATACATCCATTTCATCATAATATCATCAACATATAGTCATTCAACTCACAAGACATGCATTAGGCCTTCAATTCCTCAAGAAACTATAGACGGACATTTTATCAAACACTTAGAGGATGTGTGGTGCTAGTGTAAAACCATGCAATTTAAGAGTGAAATCATGCTAGAAAATTCAATGTAGAAGCTTCAATAGATACTTGGTAACACCCTTGAGCAATAATACATCAAGACCCTTCATCTGTTCCCATCATAGACCTTAGGTTCATGGCCCCAAACATAGCAAAACAGTCACAATTTTATAAACCCAACATAGTGTGCAGTGAATTTTCATAATGAATAAGACCCATGAATAAATCATCTTAAAACCATGCAAATTTTGAGTAAAAGATCTTTGATATCATGGATGAAAGGAACTCATGAAAGAAACCCACACACCTTAGCTTTAGAGATGAACTTGATGAAGATTGGAGATGGAGACTTGAAGCGTGAGAGGAAATTCGTAGATCCGGAAAGAGTCTTGAGACTTAAGTTTAGGAGATAAAATATTGGCTAAGTGTTTGAATGAGTATTGGGGAATGTTTAGAATGATATGAGAGTGAAAAATGGTTAAGTATGGGTATTTTTATGTTTGGGGACACTTAGGTCCAAGAATTCAAAGTCTTGGACCGCAAGAAAAATAACTGGATAGAAAAATATACATGTCTAAGTCACGGAAAGCACGGCAAAATTTAATTTCTTTATCTGCACTCCCTTGGCATGTCATACCAGGGGTGCAAAAAGCTCTCTGGAAATCGTCACTTGGAAAATCGAAATTGATAATCATTTTCTCTGAAATCGAGGTTAGACCCTTTTCCCCCTAATTTTGACCTCCTGAACAAGAATATGAAGTCAAATTTCTCGATATCACACATGGATTTTCAAATATATGGAAATTACAATTCTTGGCACTTCCGAGGAACATTTTCGGGCACTTTTTGGGGTCGTTTCAATATCTCCCCCTTGGGAACATTCATCCCTGAATGTCAAAGAGACGTATATGAGATGTACAAACATGAAAATTTCATCTCAGATACAGATGCAACAATGCACTTAAACATGATTTTAAAAACTTCATCATAAGTGTAAAATCATCATTAACTTGTCAATTTAAAAATGAACATATGCAATGACATGGGGAGGAACTAAAGACTTGAGATCAAATGAAGGACTTAGATCAATACCTTAGGTTTGAGTGGAGTGGAAAAGGTATGGATATCGCTTTTACATGTCCGTTTTCCCCTCCCAAGCAGCACTCATAACTTGTTGATTCCTCCAAAGGACTACAATGGAAGCCACCTCTTTGTTTCTCAACCTCTTGACTTGCCTATCCAAAATCTGAACCGGAACTCTTCATATGTCAAATTATCCTCAACAACACCTACTACATCAAGAGTCACAATGGCATTCAGATCACCCACACATTTCATCAACATGGACTTATGGAACACAAGATGAACCAATTCCATTTCACTAGGCAAGCTCAACTCATAAGCTTCCTTGCGAACCTTCTCATGACCTTATAAGGGCCAACATATATTGGGCTCAACTTGCCCTTCTTACCAAAATGGACCACATTCTTCATGGGTGAAACCTTTAGGTAGACCCAATGACTAACTTTGAATTCAAGGTTTCTTCTTCTCACATTGGCATAGGATTTTTGATGACTTTGGGCCGTCTTCAACCTTTCCCTAATCATCCGAACCTTCTCAAGAGCCTCCATAACCAGATCTGATCCTAACAAAGCTATCTCACCAACCTCAAACCATCTGACTGGTGATCTACAACATCCTCCATAGAGAGCCTCAAAAGTAGCCATACCGATGCTAGAATGATAGCTATTGTTATAGGCAAACTCAATCAATAGAGATGATCATCCCAACTACCTTTAATCTCCAACACACATGCTCTAAGAATATCCTTAAGGGCTTGGATGGTTCTCTCGGCTTGACTATTCGTTTGAGGGTGGAAGGCCGTAAAAAGCTTAACTCTAGTACCAAGACCCCTTTGGAAAGATCTCCATAAAATGATAAGTAAATTCAGCCCCATGATCCGATATGATGGATAAAGGAACCCCATGCAACCTTACCAATTCATGAATATACAACCTTGCATAATCTTCAACCCTATATGTAGTCTTAACCGGCAGAAAATGGGTTGATTTTGTCATCCTATCAACCATAACCCAAATAGAATCAGAACCTTTTCTAGTCTTGGGCAACCCAACCACAAAATCCATATTTATCTTTTCCCACTTCCAAGTAGGAACCTCAATATCTTGGGTTAGGCCACCCATCCTTTGATATTGGGCTTTGACTTGTTGACAAGTGTGACAACAGGAAATGAATTTGGGATTGTCCCTCTTCATGCCTCCCCACCAATACATATCCCTCAAATCTCTATACATTTTGGTGGAATCAGGGTGGATAGAATAAGAAAAGTTATGGGCCTCATCAAGAATCTTTCCTATAAAACCATCAACACACGGTACACATAACCTACCTTAGTACCTAAGGGCACCATCTCCCCCTTCGGAGAAAACCTCCACCTTAGCTCTTCCACCCAGGCCTTCAATTCTAACAAGGAGGGATCAAGACCTTGTTTTGCCATCACCTCATCAACCAAAGAAGACTTAGAACCATCAACAACAACCACACTACTATTACCTTCCTCTCCCAACATAACTCCCAATCTAGCTAACCGATGCACCTTCCTAGCCATCTCCTACTCACTACCATCTACATATGCTAGGCTACCCATGGACACCCTACTCAAGGCATCCGCACCACATTTTCCTTACCTAGATGATAATGCACACTCATATCATAGTCTTTAAGAAACTCTAACCATGACCTTTGCCTCAAGTTGATATCCTTTTGAGTGAAGACATATTGGAGGCTCTTATGATCGATAAACACATCAACATGCACCCCATACAAGTAGTGATGCTAATCTTTAATGCAAACACAATGGCGGCTAACTCTAGATCATGGATAGTGTAGTTCCTTTCATCTGCCTTGAGTTGTCTAGAAGCATACGCTATGAATTTACCTATTTGCATCAACATACAACCCAAACCAACTCGGAAAGCATCACAATACACCACAAATATCTCAGTCCATCCGATAGTGACAATATAGGAGTGGACACAAGTGTGTATTTCAATGTTCGGAAACTCTTTTCATATTCATTGAACCACACAACTTAGCCTTCTTTTGAGTCAATTTTGTATATGGGAAGTAATAAAAGAGAACCCATTTAGAAACCTCCTATAATAACCCGCTAAGCCTAAGAAACTCCTAATGTTCGATGGGGTCAATGGTCTAGGCCGATTTCTAATTACATTGGTTTTCTTTGGATCCACCTTAATACCATCCCCCGACACCACATGTCTAAGGAAGGCAACCTCCCTCAACCGAAATTCGCACATTTCATATTTAGCATATAATTTATCCTCCCTCAATCTTTGCAACACAACCCTCAAATGAGCCCTATGCTCCTCCTCACCATGAGAATAGATCAAAATGTCATCAAAGAAGACCATATGTCACAATCCAAACGTAGCGCCTAGATGTGACATGACGAATGGGAACCTGAAGGGCCCCCAAACAAGCCTCTTAACATATCATCACACATCCTTGGTTGCGGAAGCATAAAAAAACATATTCAATTAAAGCAACGGCAAGGTTACTAAGGGAAACTTGCATAAACATCAAAGTCAAAAGTCAAAAGTCAAGCTCATACATAGTACACACTTTGTCCAACATACACCTCTAAAACATAGAAAGAGCGAGGGCCAAGACAAGGTAACTAGGCTCACCCTCATAGTCAAATATAACATAAGTTAGTGTCACATACATAGATAATAGGGAAAATACATAACCAAAGTCCCCGAAATGGAGGACTCGCCACAACCTTGGAGTAGCACCGTCTAACAACGTAGAGGAGGAGGAGGATGATCAACTCAGGCACCGGTCCCTACATGGTGATATCATGTAGGAAATAGTATGCGTTAGTATGTTTGAATGTACTAAGTATGCGAGATGCAATGCAATAAGAGATAGGCATCATAATCCAAAATGCAAAAACAATAGACAATAGGCATATTATAGCAAGATGCATATATGATCAATGCATATGTAAATCATGCTTAAGTATATCATGCTCATATATAATATCATACGTGAATAATGATACCAAGCAAGCTATCCAAGGTAAAAACCCCTTGGTGGTTGATGGTGGTCGCACCCCGCCATCTATGGTGATGAAGTATAAACCCCTTGCATGGTTGATGTTGGACGCATCCCGCCATCCATGGTGACGAGGTATAAACTCCTCACATGGTTGATGATGGTCATACCCCAAATATCCATTGATATGAAGTACAAACCCCTCGCATGGTTACCCGGGCTCTTTCCCCCCCGGATCGGGCATGATCTATGCAACACTTTATATAAGATTTATAATAGGCTCTAATGAAATATCTCATGTAGAAATAAACATATACATAAGCTCATTTCAGGATCATAACATCATTCATATCATATCTCATATGTTGGACCTTCAATTCCTCAAGAGACCATAACCGGACATTTATCACACCGTGGGGGTATGTAATGGGGGTAAAAGAGCATGTGATTTTGAGATGAAATGATGTAGGAAAATCAGTGGTAAAACCTTTAATCAACACCTTGCAACATCCCTAAGATATTCATATCAAAACCCCTTATCAATTCCAACATTAGATCCAATATTTAAAGTTCAAAACATGCTTAAACAACCATACTTTCACAGTGCACTAAATTTCTCAATATTCAAGACCCACATGTAAAATCAACTTTAATTCTACATTATTAAGTAAAAGAGGGTTTAGGCACCATGGGTGGAAGGATCCAAGCAACGCGGAAAGCTCTCTGAAAATTGTACCATGTGAAATTTCGTAAATCGATTTCTTCGCTTTAAAATCGAGGTTAGACCCTTATCACCCTAATTTGGACACCCTGAACAAGAATATGAAGTAAATTTTCAAAAAACCAAATGGATATTTAGATATAAAGAAATCAAAATTTTGGGCATTCCGACGCATATTTTTGGGCACTTTTTGGGGTCGTTTCAATATCTCCCCCTTGGGAACATTCATCCCTGAATATATAAGGGATATACAAGATAAAAGTGATCATGAATGAATCGACCCCAACAAGAATGCAACATAACATGTAAAACACCATTTTCAAATTCTCAACATAAGTGTAAAATCATCATAAGCTTACCAACTTAAAGATGAATGCATATGAATGACTTAGGGCTGAAATTTAAGGATTAAGTCACATATGGAACTTAGGATTAGTACCTTAGGCTTGAGTGGAGTGGAAGAGATATGGGTACTGCTTTTGCGTGTCCATTTCAGCCTCCCAGGTAGTACTTTTGATTTGTTGATTCCTCCAAAGGACCTTAACAGATGTCACCTCTTTGTTCCTCAATCTCTTTACTTGCCTATCCAGGATCTGAATCGAAACCTCATCATAAGTCAAGTTATCCTCAACAATACCCAAAACAACCTCATCATAAGTCAAGTTATCCTCAACAATACCCAAAACATCAAGAGGCACAATAGCATTAGGGTTACCAACACACTTTCTTAACATAGAAACATGGAATACCGGATGGACCAAATTCATCTCATTAGGCAACCTCAACTCATAAGCCACCTTACCAATCCTCTTTATCACTTCATAGGGACCAACATAACTAGGACTCAATTTCCCCTTTCTCACAAACCGGACCATACCTTTCATTGGAGAAACCTTCAAATAAACCCAATCACCTACCTGGAATTCTGGGTTTCTTCTCCATACATCGGCATAGGATTTTTGACTACTTTGGGTTGTCCTCAATCTTTCCCTAATCATCTTAACCTTCTCAAGAGCATCCACAACCAGATACTACCCCAACAAAGGCACTTATCTAACCTCAAACCAACCCACAAATGATCTACAACATCTCCCATAAAGAGCCTCAAAAAGAGTCATACCGATGCTAGAGTTGTAGCTATTGTTATAGACAAACTCAATCAATGGAGAATGGTCATCCCAACTACCTTTAAGCTCCAAGACACAAGCCCTAAGCATATCTTCAAGTGTTTGAATTATCCTTTCTGCTTGGTCATCCGTTTGAGGGTGAAAAGTTGTACTAAGGTGAACCTTGGTTCCAAGTCCCCTTTGAAAAGATCTCCAAAAGTGTGAAGCAAATTGTGTACCACAATCCGATATAATGGATAAGCCAACCCCATGGAACCTCACTAACTCATGGATGTACAACTTTGCATACTCCTCAGCCGCATATGTAGTCTTGACTGGTAGAAAGTGAGCCAATTTCGTCATCCTATCAGCCACCACCCATAAGGAATAAAAACCTTTCCTAGTCTTGGGCAACCCAATCACAAAGTCCATGTTAATAACCTCCTATTTCTAAGTAGGAATCTCTATATCTTGGGTTAGGACAACTGGCCTTTGGTGTTCGGCTTTGACCTGTTGACAACTATGGCAACCGAAAATAAATTCATTAATATCTCTCTTCATGCCTCCCCACAAATACACTTCTCTCAAGTGTCTATACATTTTGGTGGGGTCGGGGTGGATAGAATAAGACGAATTATGGGCTTCATAAAGAACTCTCTCCCTCAAACCATCACACATGGCACAAACAACCTACCTTGTGTCTAAGGGCCCCATCTCCCCCTTGGGAGAAAACCTCTATCTCTCCCTCTCTTACCAAGGCCTTGAACTCAAGAAAGGAGAAGTCTAGATCTTGTTTAGCTTTCATAAGGAAGATTTAGAACCATCATCAACAACAACACCATCATCCACATCCTCCAACCTCACCCCCAATCTAAAAAACCTATGCACCTCCCTAGCCATCTCCCTATCACTACCATCCATATGAGCTAGGCTACCCATTGACACTCAACTCAAAGCATCGGTCACAACATTAGCCTTACCCGGATGATAATGCACACTCATGTCATCGTCCTTAAGGAGTTCTAGCCACCTTCTTTATCTCAAGTTATGATCTTTTTGAGTAAATACATATCAAAGGCTCTTATGATCGATGAAGACATCAACATGCACCCCATACAAATAATGTTGCCAAATCTTTAATGCAAATACCATGACGGCTAATTCAAGATCATGGGTAGGATAGTTCTTTTCATACACCTTGAGTTGCCTAGAAGCATAGGTTATGACCTTACCATTTTGCATTAGTACATAACCCAAACCAACTCTAGATATACCATAATACACAACAGAACCCCCAAGTCCATCTAGTAGAGACACTATAGGAGCGGACATAAGTTTATCTTTCAATATTTGGATGTTTTTCTCACATTCGTCGATCCACACAAATTTCACCTTCTTATTAGTCAATTTTTTCATAGGAGAAGCAATAGAGCAGAACCCATTCACAAACCTTCTATAGTAACCCTAAAGGCCCAAGAAACTCCTAATATCCGACGGGGTCAATGGTCTAGGCCAATTCTTGGTCACATCGATTTTCTTAGGATCCACTTTTATGCCATCCCCTAATGCCACATGACCCAAGAATGCAACCTCCTTCAACCAAAATTCACGCTTATCATATTTAGCATATAATCTCTCCTCCCTTAGCCTTTGTAACATAACCCTCAAATGACATATATGCTCTTCCCTACTATGAGAATAGATCAAAATATCATCGATGAAGACCACAACAAAGGAATCAAGGTAGGGCTTGAAGACCCTATTCATTAGGTCCATGAAGATGGTCAGTGCATTTGTCAACCCAAAGGACAATACCACAAATTCATAATGACCATATCAAGTCTGTAAGGTCATCTTTGAAATATCACACTCCTTCAACCTCACTTGATGGTAACAGGACCGAAGATCAAACTTAGAGAAAAAGCTACCCCTTGTAATTGGTCAAACACATCATCAATCCTTGGAAGAGGATATCTATTCTTTATAGTGACCCTATTGAGTTGTCGGTAGTCAATGCACATTCTAACTGACCTATTATTCTTCTTTACACACAATACCAGTATACCCCAAGGTGATTTCCTAGGTCTAATAAACCCCTTCTCCAACAAATCCTTCAATTGCTCCTTTAACTCCTTCAACTCCACCAGGGTCATACGGTAAAGGGAAATGGAGATAAGTTTGGTGTCAGGAAGGAGATATATACTAAAATCTATCTCCCTTTCAGGTGGGACACCGGGAAGGTCATTTGGAAAGATGTGAAGAAATTCATTCACAATCGGAACCGACTCAATGGAAGGGACTTTGGACTCCACATCTTTTACTCTCACAAGATGATACAAACACCCCTTGGAAATAAACCTATGCATTTTAATACATGAGATGAACCTACCCCTCATTATTACATCATGACTTTTCCACTAAAGGACAAGTTCATTTGCAAATTGAAACCTGACCCTACGGGTTCTACAATCGATAGAAACATAGTATGCATGCAACCAATCAATCCCAAGATTAACATCAAAATCAATCATATCTAATTCAACAAGATCACAAGGTAAGATTTTATGCAAGGTGCAAACCGGACAATTTCTATACACCTTCCTAGCAATAATAGATGCACCAATAGGAGTAGACACTTCATATGACTCATGCAATAACTTTGACTCGAGATGGAACTTTTCAGCAACAAAGGGGGTAACAAAGGAAAGGCTAGCAACTAGATCAATCAAAGTATATACATCAAAATCAAAAATTTTCAACATACCGATAACAACATTGGGGATCTCACCAACCCCTTGCCTCCCATGTAGAGCACAAAAGCGATTGTGCCTTGAGACACCACCGTGAGGACCACCTCTACCCAATAGAAGCACATTTGCACCCCAAACCTTTCCACTGTTTCTTGGACAGTCTACTTTCTTGTGGCTAATCTCCCCATATTCAAAGCATACATTGCAACCCTTCAATCATGGGCCTTTATGACTCCCTCCACATATCGGACACACATCAGGAGCCAAACCAACAACACCTTGAGGCCTAGGGAAGTCATTGGTAAACCCGTTATTAGTAGCATGAGGAGGCCTTTGTCCTTGAAATCTAGAACCCTTGGGAAACTTGCATTCAAGTCGAGCTCTCATGGCCTTATGGCCCCTCCTCTTTATCAGGTTCTCTTCTTCCATTTGCTCGACATATATCATCAAACAAGGATTGACCTTGAAGGTCATTACATAGAAAGACATACTACAATGTAGAGAGTTGGAAACTCTTAAATGAAGATAATCCACTAATTGCCATATGTGGAAAGCTTTCTTGGGATGTTGTATTTGAGATATTATTTGGCAATCCAAAATATGGACAACTAATTTTTCATTTCACCTCCTAGAAGTCGAAGTGAAAGAGCAAGTATATATACATATATATATGTGTGTGTCTATATATATATATATATATATATATATATATATATATTTATATATATGTAGTTATACTTGATACACGTTGCTAGCTGCCATGTTAAAAACCTTACCAAGAAAACTCAATGGGACAAAACCTTAGCTATAGGAAAAAAGTACAGTGTGTATTCTACTCCTCCTAATAAAAATATGATACAAGTGGTGGAGCCTTTGTATTCCAATCTTGTGGATCATCATGTCGAGTGTTGAGGCTGGTAATTTAGTGAATAAAGTTGTTGGGTTATCACTTGAATGTATTTGTTTCATCTCAATATCATCATTTTGTGGAGATCATGTGTGAAGAATAATTTTGGTGAAATGTGCTTCATTCTATCGCCTTTTATGAAGCCTTATTTTAATTGAGTTATGCACGAAATATTATCTTCAAATATGACCATGGGTACTTTGACACCATTCTCCAGTCCACATCTTTCCTTGATGAACTTGATCATTTATCTTAACTATACACATTCTCTACTTGATTCAAGTATTGCTATTATCTCATCATGATTTGAAGAGGTGGCAACAATGGTCTACTTCATTGATCATCATGATATTGTAGTTCGTTGGATGTAAATAGATACACTATTTGAGATCAAGCTCTATATGGGTTTAATAAATAACCTGTATCTGTATAACCAATAAGATCTGTATAACCTTTGTTAGTACAAAATAGACCCATATCAATAGTTCTCTTTAGATATCGTAAAATATGCTTGACATCATTCCAATGTCTTTGCATTAGGGAAGAGCTATACCTTGCTAGCAAATTGACAAAAAAATTATATTAGGTCTAGTTGTATTGGCAAGATATAGAAGTGCACCAATAGGACTAAGATATGGTACTTCAGACCAAGAAGTTCTTCATCCTCTTCTGGAGGTGGAAATGGATCTTTATTCACTTTAAGTGATCAAACAACCATTGGAATACTTAATGGATGTGTCTTGTCCGTATAAAATCATTTTAAAATGTTCTCAGTATAGGCAGATTTATGGATGAAGACCCCATCTATAAATGTTCAATTTGTAGACCAAGAACAAGTTTTGTCTTTCCTGGGTCTTTCATCTCAAATTCGTTCTTCAGATATTTAATTGCCTTTTGGACCTCTTCAGGGGTTCCAAAGAGATTTATGTCATCAACATCAACAAAAACTATAAAAAATTCTAACTTTGTCTTCTCAACAAAAATGCAAGGACAAATGACATCATATATATAACCTTCACTAATCAAGTACTCACTAAGATGATTATACCATATACATCCTGATTGTTTTAGACTATACAATGATCTTCGTAATCTTATTGAGAACATTTCTCGAGGTTTAGAATTACATGCATCAGTGCAATATGAATCATTTTTGAATTCTCATACAAATTTAATTATCAAGTGAACTATAAAGGTAGGTTGTAACCACATCAATTAGATTTATTTCAAGATTTTCATGTACAGCTAAACCAATGAGATATTAAAAAGTTATTGCATCCATAACGGGTGAATATGCTTCTTCACAGTAGACATCAATCTTTTGGGAGAATCCTTGTGCAACAATGAGTGCCTTGTATCTTACAATTTCACGTCTCTCATTTCGCTTTCGCATAAAAACTCATTTATAGCCAACTAGTTTTACACCATCAGAGGTTTCAACTACAGGTCCAAAAATATCACGTTTAGCAAGTGCGTTTAATTCTGATTAAATTGTCTCTTGCCATTTTGGCCAATCACACCTTTGTTGACATTCTTCGAGAGATTTAGACTCAAGATCCTCAAGTCTTGCATAAGGTCAAGTGCAACATTATACTTAAAAACATTATCCACTATAATTTTCAATCAATCTAAATTTATCCCATCACCAGCAGAACTTATTGAAAGTTCCTCATTTACTTAAGTCTATGGTTCACTGATTTCATCAAGAATATCAGGATTAATCAGATCTTAGACTTCTTCATGAGGCCTTTTTATAGAAAATATATCATTTTTCATGCTTCTTTTTGTAGGATTTCTATCCTTTAAACCAAGTGGTCTACCACTTTCCAGGTGCATTTGAGATTTTGTAGCTATGACACTAGTAGATGGTCCGTTTGGGATGTCAATTTGGATAGTTACATTAACTGCATAGACATGTGATTTAGGCATCCATTTCAAATTAGTAAATGCATCTGGCATTTGATTTGTTATTTTCTGTAAGTGGATGATCTTCTAGACCTCCTGCTCATATATACGAGTATGTGGATCAAAATGAGATGACAATTAAACACTCCATGCAATTTCCCTTTTAGGTTCCTTATTCTCTCCCCCAAATTGTGGAAAGTTGTTTCATCAAACTGATAATCTACAAATCAAGCAGTGAATAAGTCTCCTATCAATGGTTCAAGATAGAAAACTATAGAAGGGGATATAAACCCAACATATATTACTAACCTTCATTGAGGGCGCATCTTAGTATGCTGCGATGGTGCTACATGCACGTATATTGTATAACCAAAGATTTGTAAATGAGCTATATTTGGCTCATGACCAAATACTAACTATGACGTAGAGTATTTATTATAATTAGTCAGTCCAAGGTGAACAAGGGCTGTCGTATGTAAGATTACGTGACCCCAAATGGTAGTGGGTATTTTTGTTTTCATAAGCAATAGCCTCGCTATCAATTGCAGGCTTTTAATATATAACTCTACAAGGCTATTTTTAGTATAAACATAAGCAACATGATGCTCAATTCTTATCCCAATTGATAAACAATAATCATCAAAAACTTGGGATGTAAATTTTCCAGCATTATCGAGGTGAATAGTCCTAATAGGATAATCTGTGAATAGCCCTTAACATTATTGTCTCTATCAATATTTCGCCAATGTTAGGTAGAGATGACAAAAGACACATATGAAATTATTAAGGGTGAATCTATTAGGACCATAAAATATCTGAACAATCCACTAGGTATCAATAGGCCTACATATATCCCCATGTGTACATTCTAGAAAGTTAGGGGATTCAATGCCAACCTTCAGGATTGATGACCTGGCAATTGACTTGCCTTAATAACAAGCAGCACATGAAAATTCATCATTAGTAAGAATCTTCAACTTCTTTAATGGATGTCCAATTGAATTTTCAAGAATTCGCCACATCATTATTAGTCCAAGATGACCTATTCAGTCATGCCATAGCACAAAATTATTTAGATCAGTGAACTTCTAGTTTATGATTAAATGTATTTTAATTATACTAACTTTTGCATAACACATACCAGAAGATAAGGTTGGTAATTTCTCCAAAATATGTTTTTGTCCTGAAACATTCTTAGTTATGCAAAGATATATATAATATTCATTTCATTTAGTATCTCGACATGACACTCATTTCGGCAGATATCTTTGAAACTTAATAATTTTCTTGGGCATTTAAAAGAGAAAAGTGCATCTATAATAAGTTTTGTCCCCTTACATAGAAATATAGTAGCTCTTCCAGAGCCTTTAATCAATTTCGAATTAACAGAGATTGTAGTAACATTTATTTTTCTTCTACGCAAGTAAGAAAAGTATTTCTCGTCTTTGAAAATGGCATGAGTTGTTCCACTATCAGTTACACAAATATGTTCATGATTGATCATTGACCCAAACAAAATTTGAGGCATATACAAATTTCTTCTAAAACAAACTAAAGTAAATATTACAATTAAACATGGTTATTGTACAAACTTCATTTATCTACAGAAACTAGAAAAATTTAAACATACCAACTAGCACAAACAAAAAGAAAATATCTAGATTATAGTAGGATCATCATTGGTCATATTTCCCTCTAGGAGATTAAAAACATCAACTACATCCAGATGCATGGGCTCAACATTACTTCAGAGATAAAACTTTCTTTTGGATTATTACCCAACTTATGTATGGGTTCAGGATTATCTTTAGACATAATGATTGTTTCAGGCTTATTATCGCCTTTTATTAAGAATGCCTGATAGAGTTGAACCAGATGCTTTGATGATTGACAGGTACGTGACTGATACCCCATTTCTCCGCATCTATGACATATACTTTCTGAATTTTTCTTTTGCACAACTTCCTGGTTTTCACCATTCTTTTTATATTGTTGGTAAATCTTTGGTGTAAGACGACCATCAATATTATAATTTCTTATTGGACCATGGCCATTACCACAACCTCTTTCTTGCTGGTGATAATTTGCCTAATTTATTTCAGGGAGTGGCATAGAACCAATGGGCCGACTCTCATGGTTTTTCATCAACGTGTCATTATGTTGTTTTTAGGACGCTTGACATTGTACGACTTCGTTGGAGCTTGAAAATTTTGATTTTGAGAGTTTTTGGACCAAGGTGACACTTCAAGTAAGACCTCACGATCCATGTGAGGTCACACGGCCCGTGTGGCCTCCAGTGAGGTAACACTTAGCCTCAAAATTTGATGTTGGACCTTGAAAGTGGTGATTTTGGCTAAGGCATGCCACACTTGCACCCTCACGGTCCATGTGACACTTCATGGACCATGTGGAGGGGCCTTGGCTTGAAATCCCTCAGTTTTGGGACCAAGTAAGGTGATATGGCCACTCTCACAGTCCGTGTGGAGCTTCACGAGCCATGTGGCCTCCCATATGACTTTCGGAGTGTAATTTTTTTAAGTATATGATCTTCAAATTCAAGCTAAGTTCACTTTCAAGCCTTCAATTGAAGCTTATTTATATTGTTTAAGGCAATCATGGGCCTCCTACAACAAGCCAAGTTCAAAGGAATTCTGTTGACTAAGTTTTTCACAAGTACCGATTGAAGGGTCAACTTTAAATGCGCATATGTCTTAGCACAAACTAAACTGGGTGGACCACGACCTATTTAATTAAAGCTCTTTGAATTAGCTTTCCAAAGCATCTGGTTTCATCCCATTTGGAGTTTCGGTAAAGAAGTTATGCCCTTTTCATAAAATTTGTCTGGGCTATACGGGGCGCTCTTCACAACCCCTAAAGAGCTTCACGACCCGTGAAGCTGGCCGTAAGAAGTTCCAGGAAAAATTAAATGGTAGTTTTTATTGAGGTATTTTTGATATTTTGACTCATCCCCAAGATTTTTAAGATTTTTAAACCCCCTCCCCCCTCCCTTTACATTCCTAAACCTCTCTTACACTAATTCTAAACCCTCATTCAAGACTAATTCTCTCAAGTCACTCTAGAATCTATTCCAAAGAACTCTTGTGAATTCAAACATGGAGAATCAAGGCAAATTCAATTATTCTTCAAATTTATCTTGAAACTTCTTCATTGAGTCAAGGTATGTGGGTTTTGATTCTTGATTCCTTCCAATCAAGAAGACTCAAATCTTTTCAAGCAATTTTTCATGAAATTAAGCTTACTTTAAATGTAGCTTTTCATTATTTTGATTTATTAAATTAAATTAAGGTATGGGTTGTATTTATTTGATGATTTTAAGTTACTTTAAGCCCTTACATGATGAATTATATTGGTTTATGAAGTTATGAAGATGCATGTCCCTTTTAATCTTGATTTATGCATGAGTAATCTATACTATGATTTAAATAAAAATTTATGTATAATATTACCTATATTTCATATTATATTGATGATTTTAGATTGAATCTCAATTACCCATGTTATTCTCACGTCATTCATGGCATATTCATTCATGAACATTAGATTTTTATGGATATTATGAAGTAGGTTAAGCCCAATTATGATTTTGTATATGATTTGATAAGATTATGGCTGTGACAAGAATGTGATCACATATATATCTATGATTATGGCTCTTTGAGCATTATGGGTGCTTACCCCATTTTTTATGTATGAATGAGATATTTCTATGCATGAGTATTATGACTATGAGCTATGATTTGGAATTTGAGCCTAAGTATAAAATTTATTAATGATGTTTCGCTGTACGCCCAATTACGCAGTGAAGTGATATGAAATGACTTGCCTCTTTGAAAGCATGTATATATATAAATATTCTCATGGGATATTGAACTAGCACTGATGGATTGGGGGCGTCAGGGCTATCCCCAATGGTCCTCTCCCTTTCTTTGATATAT
>JAOTQR010081569.1:20007-39669 GCA_025774065.1 Solanum ossicruentum | reverse complement strand
TATATATATATATATATATATATATATATATATATATATATATATATATATATATATTGCTAAAGGTGAGAACAAAAAAGTTAAAAATTAAAATACCAAAATACCCTTACAAAGTTAAGTTATTACAACAATATCATCAAAAATATATTTTAAAAAATCCTTTATAAAGTCTAACTCATATTTAATTATTTATTCAATTGTTACTCTTCATATTCATAACTCATACTTTTCATATTCTTCATAACCTCCAATTATTTAATTTAAAGGTTTAAGATATCTTTTGATATTCCTCCAAATTTATCTATATAATTAATTTTTTTTGTTTTATAGGACTCTCACCTAGGACATCTGTTGCATTCTATAGTTAAAATAGTGAAGCACTTAACATTATTGTATTATTTATTTTATGCTTTAGTTCGTGGTGTATAAGATTCTTAAATTTTGATTGGTTGGAGAGAAGATATCGACAAGAACACCAAAATTATGTATTGATTCTATATATTTCATTTTTCCATATATTATTATGATTAAAGTCTTACGAGCGATATATATGTTGAAAATTTTTCTTCTCTATTTTTTTTCTCTCTATTAGACTTATTTATTTAGTTTTTCATAAATTTCTCATTGTTGTAAGTTGTTTATTTGGACTCAAATTAGAATTAGCCATTTGTGACTTTATTGGAAGTAAGTTACATACTAACCAAAATCCAAACCACACATGTTCTGATAAAATTCTAATCGTTCTTAGATTTATAAAATTTTACGTAAAATACATTTGCAAGATATGTGTCCGGAAACCGCACGCGCGCGTGCACATATATATAAGCATAAGCTTTTCAAAAGTTTGTGGAGGACCATGCCTATGCAATCACAATTTTTTTCATTCATAACGTAGCTAGCGTAGCTAGTAGTAAGTACAAACCACCGGTCTTCTTAAAAGATAGTTTCGTAATTTGTATTTTAGGATGTTTCATGTAATATCACACATATAAGGGGTTGGACGGCCATGATGGACATGATAGAGAAGGTAATGGGTTGATGACGAGATGTTGTCTTGTGCAAGATTGAGGAATTTTATTGAAATTGATACTTGTAGCCTGTTGAAATCTACCTTATTAGCAGTTAATTGATGTTGAGTTGGCATGAGATATGTTTTCTGTTTCCAAATGATAGATATCTTTTGTTTTAATTTTTAGTTATGAGTTTCCTAGCCTTTAGGCCTGTAGCTATTTGTAGGGATGAAGCTCCTCTACATTTATGTTCTTTTCATTTTCCTTAAGTTCTTACTTAGATGAAAGATATGTGTCATGATTAAATATAAATGATTGAAATTTAATTGATTAAAGTATATTTCTAATAATAATGAGGATAGTAGATTTTTCATATATTCTTCTTTCAATTGTTTTGATAAATTCCATAATTTTAGTAAAATATTATTTCATTCATAAATATTTTAAAAGCTTTTCTCGTTTTGTAACTTAAGTATATCAATTTTTTTTTTAAAAAAACATGTAAAGTGAAAAAAATAAAAAATATCTAATGTTTATCGGAGTAAATTCAGAAAAAAAATTGAATCAACCTATGATATTGTAAATAGAAAATAATTAAATTATAAATTAAAAAAATCATCTAATAATACCTTTTTGGTCATTAATTAAAGAATTGACTTATCAATTATTAAAAATAAGAAAATCAAAATAAAATGAGTATGCAACAAATAAATTAACTTGAAATACAAAACCTAACTCTAATTTGATAAAAAAATTATACAAAAACTAAGAATTAAAGAAAAGAATTACCTAAATGTTCAATATTATTAAGAAAATATTTATTTAACTATGCCTAGAAAAATATTTCAAATATTTATGAAGGAAACAATATTTTACTAAAATTATGAAATTTATCAAAAGAATTAAAAGAAAAATATACGGAAAACCTACTATCCTAACCATAATTAAAATTTTATATTAATTAATCAAATCTTAACCATTCATATTTAACCATGACACATGTTTTCCATCCAAATATAACTTGACAAAAATGGAGAGAAGAGAAATGAAGAGGAGCTCCATCCCTGTTGGTAGACTTAGTTCATAGTTAATAGGAAATTTCTGTTTTGAGTAAATGTATTATTTTACCATACATCAATTACAATTTTCTTGTATTTAAACATCCCCTCTTTCAACTTAATTATAACTCTTCTTTTCTTCTAAGTCGTATGTTTTCCATCTGTTAACACCATCAAATATCAGAGCCTCTCTTCTTAAGGAACTTGTGAGTTATTTTTGAGTATAGTCTGAGTGAACCATAAACAAAGTTCCCTTTCTATTGCCCTAAAAGACATTAAAATACATGAATACAAAAAACTCTTTTGGCTCTTATGCAATGTCTCCACCAGTGTTTGATGGAGAGAACTAAGACTATAAAGATGCAAACTCATCTAGAGGCATGTGATATCTAGGAAGTAGTAGAGGAGGATTATGAAATTTCTACTTTATCTGACAATCCAATAATAGCTTAGACCAAGCTGTACAAATGAAAGAAGATAAGAAAATCTAAGCAAAGTGTTGCTTATATGCTACACTTTCACTTACAAGTTTTTCTAGAAACATGATGCTAGAATTGGTGAAAATAATCTGAAATTTTCTCAAAGAAGAATACCAAGGAGACGAGTGAATCAAAGAATCACATAAGAGAATTTGAGATACAAATAATGAAGAATTCTTAAACTATCAAAGAATACTTGGTTAGACTTCTTAGCAATATGAACAGGGAGTGAATATTGGGCAATGAGCTTCTTGATAGTAGAGATATTGAGAAAGTTCTTGTTATATTACTAGAGAAGTTTAAACCATTCATTGCTTCTTTAGAAAATACTAAGGATCTATCAAAGATCACTTTGGAAGAATTACTAAATGTATTGCAGGCACAAGAACAAGAAAAGTTAATGAGACAAATTGAGTCAATAAAGGTGCACTATAGGCCAAGATGCAAAACTATGCGAGAAGCAAGTATAATAAACAAAAAGGAAGAAGAAGTATGATGAAAATAATCAAGTTTGTGATGGTAATGGAAGTAGACATAACTCAGGCAACATCAGAGGACACAAATTCCCTTTGTATATCAGTATTTTGGAAGGAAGAACCATCTTTTTTTTTCAAATATTGGAGAAAGAAAGACATGAAATGTTGAAAATGTCAAAAATTTAGGCATGCTAAGATCGTCTGCAAAGAAAAAGGACATTAGCAACAAGGAGAATCACAAGTTGCAAACCAACAGAAGTAAGAACAACTCTTTATTACTAGAGTTTTGCATCTGGTATTCAAATGAAAACTGCCTTATTGATAGTGGTTGTTTTGATGAAAAGATTTTTAAGATGTTTGATAGAACAACATCAATAGTCAGGATTGGAAATGGAGAATACCTTTGGACAAAAGGAAAGAAAATCATAGCTATTGAGAGTTGTATTGGTACAAAACTTATTTACGAAATTTTGTTTGTTCTTGAACTTCACCAAGTGTTGAACAACTAGTTAAAAATAAATTCAAATTATCTTTTGATGATAAGACCTGTTTGAATCATTGGTCCAAGTGATGAGAAATGATTTAGAATTGATATGTAGGTTAAAAACATTTCTTTATATTTAATAGAGGAAGAACAAATAACTTTTTCAAATTAGTCCACTATTGCAGAAACTTGACATGAATGATAGGGTCACTTCCACCAGAGGGATCTTTTGTACATGTAGAAAAGGGAGCTGGCAAAAGGTTTTACTTTACTTAAAAGCAGAACTCCTAAGTAATGAGGCATGTAAATTTTGTATGTAAACTAGATTTCCATTCACAAATTCAACATGTAAACCAACTTAAAAATTATAGCTAATTCATACAGATCTTGGAGGCTCCCACGAACTACATTGTTGAAAGGAAATAGGTAGTACATAATTTTTATTGGTGATCTAACAAAGATGTGTTGGATATGCTTCTAAAGATTCAAATTAGAGGTTGCCAAATTTCTTTGGAAATTCAATTCCTTGGTAGAAAATTAAAGTGACTGCAGAATATAAGTGCTTAGATTAGACAATGGGATCGAGTGTACTTTAGATCAGTTCAAACATTTTTATGAAGTTACTAGAATAAATAACCAACTTGCTACTCCATATACCCAAAATAAAATCAATCAAGTGAAAAGATGGAGACGTCAAGGTGTGTATCTCACGAGAAAGAGCTTCTCAAACTTTTTAGCCAGAGGCAGCCAATGAAGCTTGGCATAGGTACAATCCTTTACTAAAAAACCTCAAGATTTTTGGATTCTTATATTTTTCTCACATACCTCAGCTCAAATGGGATAAACTTGACAAGAAGGTTAAAAACCCACAATTTTTATTGGCTATATTTTGCAGTCAAAACTTATAGAATTTTCAAACCACAAACTAAAAGAATTTAGGCAAGTAGAGATGTGGAATTTGTTAAACAAAAGCAATGGGATTGGGACAGAGAAAACATGAGAGGGAAGCTAATGAGATATACAATTTTGAAAAATGAGTTGATCATCGTCTACTTCGACGAATCAGATCACTTTTAGATATCTGTCAAAGAAACAATAATGCAACCATATTTGAACCCGATGGATATGCAAAAGCTAAAAGAGATAAAAAAAAATGTCTTGGAGATAACCATAATTGAGAAAAATGACACATGGGAGCTGGTTGAAGTACCTCAAGATAGTGTCACAACCCGGACCTAGGGTCTAGGAGTGATACGACGAATGGGAACCCGAGAGTCCCCAAACAAGCCTCAAAGTACCAAAATTCACATCATCAGTTTGGAAGTGCATTCCAAATTAAACACATAGTTCTATGGGATGGGAAAGTAAGACCCACGCTATGGAGATATCTTAGGAAAAGAGATCAACATTAATTCACACAACATATAACACATAATGACTAAGGGGCAAGTAAGTATGACTCACGCTATGGGGGCAACTTGGGACTTTATATATATCATAATTCCCATAATCAATCCATAATATATATATATATATATATATATATATATATATATCATAATTCCCATAATCAATCCGTAATAGTCATATCCAGTGAATAGCCATAGTCATAAGGTTCAAATACAACATATAACATATAGATCCGATGAGAGTCTACAAGATGTCCATAATGCCTCTAGTTGTAAGATAGAACAGGGGCCAAGACATGTCCCTGGCTCACCTTCCGAGTAAATACAAAAAAGGAAGTAATATAGGTAGAGGAATGGTGGCTTGTCCTTGGAGGATAAGACTCACACAACAAATGTCTTAATCCGATCTAGCGTTCAACGGTCTCTGGTTCCTACATGGTAAGATTATGTAGGCAGAAGTATGCGTTAGTACATTTGAACGTACTAAGTATGCAAGGTACAATGCATATAACTTACCAAAATCTACATACAATGTTAGATGACAAAGGTATATCATATAGATAGAATTATATAGCAAAGAAGTAATATAACAAGATGCTATGAAATTTATGATGCATGAAGTACAAATAATGCTCATATCTATAGTGGGATGCGACCATAACTGATATGAGTAAGACCAAGCGAGCTATTACTTGGAATCCCGATAAAATTCCCTCATCGGTAAAGAAGTGGTCTACTTGCCAAAGGTAAACATACTCCACCTTACGGGAACACATCTCATTTCGTATGAAGCAACCTTCCTTATGGGAATATATCCCATTTCGGATAGGATTTTCACATATAGCATATCATGTCACATTATACTTCAGCTTACGGGAACTTATCCCATTTCGTATGAAGCAACCCTCATAGGATTCCAGATAACTTGTGTTAGGCACATATTTTTAGGAAAGAGAGCACTCCCTCAATCTACTGGTGCTAAGTCATCATCCCACAAGAATACTCATAATATACTTATACATGCTTTCAAGAAGAGTAAGTCTCATCAAAACATTTCAATGCATTCTTAGGCCTAAAAAAGCCAAATATTATTCATAATAATTATATTTAGGCTCAAATGCCAAATCATAATCATAATTCATAAGACTCATGCATAGGAATAGCTCATTTATATATACATAATGGTGCAAGCACTCGTAATGCTCCAAGAGCCATAATCATAGATATGTATATGATCGCATTCTTTTCATAGCCAATATCTTGTCAAAATCATATCATAATACATAATTGGGCGTTACCCACTTCATAATTTCCATAAGAATCCAATGTTTTGAATGCAAATGCTATGAATGATTTGAGGAAAACATGGGTAATTAAGATTCAATCTAAAATGAATAATATAATATGAAATTCAAGTGAAAACATAACTAAATCTACATTTAAAATCATAATATAATCCCTCATGCATAAACAAGTCTTAAAAAAGGGACATACATATTCATAATTTCACAAACTCAATGTAAATAATCATAATAGGGCTTAATGCAACTTAAAATCATCAAATATGTACAACCAGTACATCAATTTAATTTAATAAATCCAAGTAATTAAAACCCATATCCAAAGAGAGCTTAAATTCATGAAATTTGATTGAAAAGATTTGGGTGTTCTTGATTGGAAGGAATCAAGGATCAAATCCACATACCTTGACCCAATGAAGAAGTTTCTAGAGAAATTTGAAGAAGAATTGCATTTGCCTTGATTTTCCAAGTTTGAATCCAAGTTCCTTGAAAGAGACTTTAGAGTGACTTGAGAGAATTTGTCTCGAATGAGTGTTTAGAATTAGTGTAGGAGATGCTTAGGAATGTAAAAGGGGGGGGGGGGGGGAGGGGTTTAAAGGTCTTAAAAAGCTTTGGAGATAGATCAAAATATCAAAAATGCCTCAATAAAAATGTCCATTAAATTTTTTCCTGGAACTCCCACAGCCCTCCCCATGGGTCGTAAGGTCCTTCAGGTTTCGTGAAGACCCCCTTATAGCCCAGACAAATTTTACGAAAAAGATCATAACTTCTTCATCCGAACTCCAAATGAGGTGAAACCAAGTGCACTGGAAACCTAATTCAAAGTGCTTTAATTGATAGGCTATGGGCCACCTAGTTAATTTTGAGCTAAGAGATATGCCCATTTAAAATTGAACCTTAAATGGGTACTTGTTAGAAACTTAGCCAATGAAATTCCTTTGAACTTAGATTAATGTAGGAGGCCCATGATGACCTTAAACGACATAAATAAGCATGAATTGAAGGCTTGAGAGTGAACTTAGCTTGAGGTTGAAGATCCCATACTTAGAATTTTTTTGAGCCAAAAGTAAGCCATACAGTTGTCTATATGGCCCTTGAGCAGTCCCACGGTCTGTATGAAGGACCGTGGCACCAACCTTGGTCAAAATGAATTCCCACACCAAGAGTTAGGAAACATTTAGATTTTTTTTCCAGCATTGAGGGCCATACGGCCAGTGGCAAGCCACAAAGCCTGTGAGCCAGGCCGTACCCCATGCCTTAGTGTCAAAAGCTCCCAAAACTTAAAATCAAGGCCAAGTGTTGTGCCACTGGAGCCACATGGCTGGTGCCAAGGCACATGACTCTTTTGGTCCTCCCTGGGATGACACTTGGTCCAAATTTTATCCGAAACGATATTTTCAAGTTCTAATGACATCGTACAATATCGGGGTCACAGATAGAAAAATGACTGTTGTAAAATGGGTTTACATAACTAAGCTGAATTCAAATGGTTCGATGAGCAAATACAAAGCTAGTCTTGTGGTGAAGGGTTATGCTAAGAATTTTGGTGTAAATTTTTAAAGACATCTTTATCAGTCACAAAACTTGACACAATCAGGCTTATTTGGGCAATATCTAAAAAATCCACCAATTAGTTGTTAAATCAACTTTTTGACTAGTTTCCTGCAGGCAGAAATCTATTTTAAACAGCCTGAAGAATTTGCTATGGAAGGACAGGAAGGCAAAGTCCACTTGCTGAAAGAGGCCCTCTATGGATTGTAGCAAGCTCTAAGGGCTTACTATCTTTTTGACTCAACTTTTCAAAAGAGCCTGATTGAATCAACTTTTTACATAAAGCTTGTTAAGCCTAACATTATTATAGTTTCTATAAACGTTGATGATATTTTAGTAGCATGAAGTAATGGTGTTCTCATAAAAGAGTTGAAAGGGAGGTGATGAAAGTCTTTGAAATGACGTATCTTAGAGAGATAGCTTTCTTTCTTGAAATGGAGATTAAACAAATCCAAGATCACATATTCATTTGCCAAAAGAAATATGCAAAAGAAATGTTGAGCAGATTCTGAAAGGATGATTGGAAAAGTATGAGCACACCTATAAAATTTAAAAAGAAGTTAAGGAAGGATGATGGTGCTGAATGAGTACAAGAAGGAATCTACAAAAGCTTGATACGATGCTTGATGTATCTTACAACAACAAGACCAGATATATTATATTGTCATTAACTAAGAACTCAAGTCATGATGACACCTACACAAATCCACCAGTAGAACAAGTAATGAGCCCAGTGGGTAGAAGGTCAAAATCAAAGAAAATAACAACATAATTAGAAAATGCATAATGGAAGAGAAAAAATGACATAACTATATATAGAAATAAAAGCTCCACTCCATGATCCAGTGGATGATAGTAAAAATCTACTAAAATGAGTACAGACTCCAAAATGAGAAAAATAAGTATAGGTTTGTCTCGAATACAAAAGACTAGATAAAAACTATATATAGATAGAGAGGAGCCAAATTAGAAGGCTTCAACTAATACTTGATCTATAAATATGAACATCCCTCATGTGCTTCGAAATTTTCCATAATCGTAATTTTTATATATCTCAAAATTCGTGTGTGATTTCAGAAATTCGACTTCATATTCTTGATCAGGGGGCAAAATTGAGTGGGGAATGGGTATAAACCGGATTTTAGAAGACCCGTAATGAAAAATAATTTTCGCTAATTAATCACTTTCTAGTGTGCATCCGCGCCCCTAGCGCGACGCGGCCAGGGTGCGGACTAGCACAAAATGCCCTCCCCGTTTGGTCCGCTTCGCGGACAAGACTTAAACCAGTGTAAGTTTTTCCTCAGTTTCTTATTTTTTCCAGGGGCATTTGGGTAATGAACTAATACTCATTTAAACGAGAATTTTTCCACACTTAGCCATTTTTCAACTCTAGAATTCATAAAACTCTCTTTAAAACCTCTCCAAGACTTTATCAAATTTCTCATTCAAATTCAAGGATTTCAAGCTCAATTTTGGAACTCAAGAATCCATCTCAAGCTTCAAATCTCCTTAATGTTCATTCCAAGAAATTCAAGGTTTAAGGTATGTGGGTCTTTATTCATAGGTCCTTTCACCCATGGAGCCCAACCTTCTCTTTTTATGAAAATTGCATGATTTTAAGTTGTATTACTCATGGGTATCTCTTATTATGAATTATGAACATAAATTATGTTGGGGTTTATCAACTATTGAGTGACTATGCATGAACATCTATTTTAATCTCATACCATGAGTTGATTTAAATCTATTGAAGTTATGCATGATGTGAACTATGAAAACTACGAACTATTGTGAATTTTGATATTGAATTTCAAGATACCCTAAATAAGGGTTTTAATACAATATTGGAGGGTTGATTTAAGTTGATTTTACTCTTCTTGTTTTACTCTTGAGTTGCATGGTTTTGAACAAGTGTCATGAACCCACCATGTGTTTGATGAAATTACATGAAAAGAATTCTCAAGTCATAAATGAGCTCTTACACTATGTTTATATGTTTGTGGATTGTGAAGCCTACTAGAAGGGGTTATGAACTATGTTGTATGCCACACCCTCTAGTACAAGGTGAATGTCTACATGAAGGGGTTATGAACTATATTGTGTGCCTCACCCTCATCTATGACTTGATACTATGCATTACTTACATGAAGGGATTATGCACTATGTTGTATGCCTCACCCTCATGTACGGTTTAATCTATGCTTTATTCTATACTTACATGAAGGGGTTATGAACTATGTTGTATGCCTCACCCTCATGTACTACCCATTACCCACTAGAAGGGGTTATGAACTATGTTGTATGCCCCACCCTCTAGTTCAAGGTATTTGGATGGACTATGCATACCACTTCATTGTGTTGGGCAAGATATACGAGCATGATTTGTCTCAAGCATGTTACACGTAAGTATTCATCATACTTGATGTTGTGTCTATTGACTATGATTATGTATCTTGACAAATATACTCATAATTCTTGTTGCATTGCATCCCGCATACTTTGTACATTCCAACATGTTATGACTCGGATATCGTACAATGTCATTGACACTTAGAATTTCATTTCGGACAAAGTTTGGACTAAGTATTGTCTCAAGGGAGGACCACACGATTCGTGTGGCCTACAGCGAGGCAATATTTGTCCTTAATTTTGGAATCTTGACTCTTGGTGTGGTGTTGCAAGCCAAGGCATTCCATACGAGCACCCCACACAGGCCATATGACACCACATGGATCTGTGAAGGGGGGCATAGGATGACTTGAGCTTGAAAACCCACCATTTGGGTTAAGTGAGGAGCCACGCGTAGTCATACGAGTCGCGTCGTATGAGATAGGCTGTGAGGCCCTTCGTGAAACTTCTAGAGTGAAAATATTCTAACTATGGAATCACTATCATAATAGTTTCATGGAAATTCTCTAAGTGTTGGCTCACGGGCGTGTCATACGAACCATGTGGCTTTACACGGCCCGTGAAGCCGTCCATTTGGTGGGACTTGTGCTCAAAAATTCTAAGTGTTGGTTCACGGTCTCAACATCTACAAATTCATCTAGGTATTACTTCACGAGCACTCCACACGAACCGTGGAGTTCCACAGGGGCCATATGGCCTCAAGTGAAGTGGTTTCTGGGTAAATTTTCCCTTCGATTCATTAATGGCATTTTCGTAAATCCAATTATTTCTATTGGTCTTTTGGGGATTCCTAAGCTATTCCATGATTATCTAAGGACCTAAAACCTATTTCAAATATTCAAAAACTTATTTCTCACAATTTGAACTCTCTCAAAAATAATTCTCAAAAGAACTCTTGGAGATTTCAACATTTGAGCAAGAGAACTCAACTCTTCTTCAAATTCCTTGAGGTTTTCTCCATTTTGGTGATGGTATGTGGGTTTTGATCCTTGGTTACTTCCAATCAAGGAGACCTAAACTATTGTTAAGAAATTTACATGAATTTTGCTTACTCTGATTTAGGGTTTTAAATATTATGATTCCATAAATTCCAATAATGAATGGGTTATGTTTATCTATTCATTTTAAGGTCATTTAACCTTTAAAATATTGAATTTCATCATTTTTATGAATTTATGATTATGCATGTCCCTTTTAAAAAAAGCTTGTTTGAGCATGAGTGGTTTATACATGATTTTAAATGTGGATTTAACTATGAGTTTACTTCAATTTCATATTTCGCTACTAATTTTGGAGTGAATCTCAATAACCCATGTCATTCTCACATTATTCATAGCATATGCATTCACGTTAATCAGAATTTATGGAAATCATGAAGTGGGTTAAGCCCAATTATGTTTTATGAGATGACTTTGGTATGATTAAGATTATAACAAGAATGTGATCACATATATGTCTATTGATTATGGTTCTTTGGGAATTTTAGGTGCTTGCACCATCTTGTATATGAATGGGATCTACCTATGCATGAGTATTGTCAGGACCCAAGCCTAGGGCCTAGCCATGGCCGACGAATGGGGAACCCTAAACAAGCCTCATAACATATCATTACACATCGTTGGTCACAGAAACAATTAAAATGAGAATAAGAGATAATCATAATAAGGGGAATTGGGACTAAGGGAAAGAGTTAAAAACTTGAATAATATAAACGAGTCAAGGCTTATAGCATAGATACATAACATGTCCAACAATACCTCTACTACATAGGTAAGAGCGGGGCCCAATACAAGCAACCAGGCTCACCCTCATAGTCAATACATACATAAAAGTAAGATATTCTTAAATCATAGCATAAGATCATAAGCAATGTCCTCGGAATGGACGAATCACCAACAAGCTTGAGTGATACCGTACTGGCCATGTGGGTGGAGGTACTCAAGTGGCTCCGGTTCCTACATGGTGACATCATGTAGTAATAGAGTAAGAATTAGTACATTTGAATATACTAAGTATGTGGGATGCAATGCAACAAGAGATAGACATCATAATCAAAATTCATAATAATAATAAGCAATGAATAACATAATAACGATATGACATGTATGAATGATGCATGAAGTAAAACATGCTTACAATTCATTCAACTCATATAGATCATAATGCATAAGTGTAGGAAGAGACCTCAGCCATCATACATAAGAACAAGGTAAACCTCCTAATGCCTAAGTGGATCCACTTAGCCTCATATGAACCGGGTACTCGCCTCTAGTTCTTGGACTTGGGTACTCGCCTCAAGCCCAGACTGGGGTTCTCGCCTCAAGCCCTCATATTAAAGGTACTCGCCTCTTAGAGATTTGGGGACTCGCCTCTAATCTCTTTACCTATGGTGGCACGTAGTTCTAGGACTTAGGGACTCACCTCTAGTCTACTCGGTGCTAAGTCTAATCTCACGGAATATATAAGATAATCATACTTTAATAACTTGCAATAAATATAAAGACATGACATGAGTAGCTCTTAACATCATTGACCTCATATGGTGAGCTTAAATTCAATCATAAAAATAGATCATCATCAACATTATCTTTCATTAACATCAACATCAAAGGCTCATAAGAGGTATCATCTTAGAAAAAAGGGCTTAATCTGGCCCTACATCATCATCAACAACTTTTTCATGACTTAAACACTTCTTTAGAAAGCTCATAATCATCATAGAGTCACTTGAATCATAACTCAACCAATAGATCATTAAAACGTAAAGAATCATTAAAAAGGCATTTTATCAAACATTTGGAGGGTATGTAGTGCGAGTGTAAAATCATGAAATGCAAGAGTGAAATCATGCTAGAATATTCAATGTAAAACCTTCAGTAGATACTTGGTAACACCCTCAAGCAATATACATCAAAATCCTTCAATAGATCTTAGATGCATAGCCCATAACATAGCAAAACAGTCACACTTTTCATAAACCTCAACATAGTGTGCAGTGATTTAATAAAAAATAAGACCCGTGAGTAAATCAACTTTAAATCATGAAATTTTGAGTAAAAGGAAGCTTGTGCTTCATGGGTGAAAGGGAACCATGAATGAAACCAACATACCTTAGCTTTTGGAGAAACCTTGAAGAAGATTGGAGATGGAGACTTGAAACTTGGTCGAAATCCTTAAGATCGGGAGAGGGTTTTGACACTTGAATTTTGAAAGAAATATAAGACTAAGTGTTAGAGTGAGTATTGGGTAATGTTTAGAGTGATATGAGGGTGAAAAATGGCTAAGTATTGGTATTTTCTCGTGTGGAAAGGCTTAAAAGTCTTGGACCGAAATTTTAAAACTGGCACCAAAAATAACAGGGGCATATCGCACCAAGAATGCGCATTACATTATGGAAATCACAGTTTGCGATTTTCAGATTTTGATATGGTTGCTCTACAATCAGGGTTAGACCCTTTTTCCCCTAAATTTGACCTCTTGAAAAAGAATATGAACTCAGAATTTTAATATTATGCACGAATTTTGAGATATATGGAAATTATGATTTCGGACACTTCCGAGGCACATTTTTGGGCACTTTTTGGGGTCGTTTCAATTTCTCCCCCTTCGGAACATTCATCCCTAAATGTCAAAGAAACATATATAAGAGACAAAAATGTGACAATACCATCCCACAAAGAGATGCAACATGCACTTAAATATCATTTCAAAATCTCATCATAACTATAAAATCATCATGAGCTTTTCAACGTAAACATGAATACATGTAAATGACTTAGGGGCTGGAACATGAGACATGATATCACAAAAAGGGATTGACATTCTATCATAAGCTTTAATAGAATGATAGAGATATGGGTATTGCTTTCCATGCCTGCTCCCCAAGAGACACTTTCGACTAGATGAACCCTTCAAAGAGCTTTAACGAACACCACATCCTATCAATCAATCTTCACTCATATTCACACAACTTCTCCACTGGAACTCCTCATAAGTCAACTCTACCGTCACAACACCCACAAATTCCAGGAGTTCTATAGCACTAGAGTCACCAACACATCCCCTCAACCTAGAAGCATGCAAAACCAGACGAACCATAACTATAGGCAACTCACAACCATATGCAACCTTACCGACTTCCTCTAAATTCTAAAAGGACTCACAACCATAACTCATTTGTCAACCTTAACCACACCTATTCCACTTGGTACCATAAGCCACCATCTCCCCCTTGGGAGACAACCTCCGCTTTATCATCTTTTCACACAAAACTTCCAACCCAATAAGATGGAAATCAAAACTGTACTCAACTAGACCCCTCAAGTCACCTCTTTGCCACTATCATCAACACATCTAGGCTACTTAGAGCACTGACCACCATATTAGCCTTACCGGGGAAAATGATACACACTCATGTCATGATCCTTAAAGAATTCTAACCACCTTCTTGTTATCCTTCATTCAGACCTATCATATCTAGCAAACAACCTACCATCATCAAAGACTTGCACAGTACCCCCCAAAAGGATTCACAAGCTCTAATTAAATCAATGCACCACCACTAAAGACCACCATAAATATGTCAAGGTAGGGTTTTATGACCCTATTCATGAAACCCATAAACATAGTCGGTGCATAAGCCAATCAAACAACTCCAACAATACTAAAATGCTCACTTCTAGCCCAAAAGATGCTTAAGAATATCACCTACCCTCATCCTCACTTAGAGACAAAACCCAAAACAAAGATCAAGCTTAGCAAAGTGATTATCCCATTGTAGTTATCCAAACAAATCGACCATCCATAACTATCATATTACAACCTTAGGGTTCTACCCTTATTGGAATCATGATGTGCAAGTAACAAAACCACCCCAAGCATGACATCAATTCTACCACATAAACTCCAATAAATCACAAGGCAAGACCTAAGGCAAGATGAACACGGAACAACAGCTATGTAAATTCTTGGTGACAATATACTCAACAAAGAGGTAGACAAGGTTCACATAATAACTCAAGGAACACAAGAGCCCATTAGCAACCAAAAGGAACCATGAAACCCGGATCCATCAAAATCAAAACCTTCAACTTACTCGTGGAGTACCAAGCCAAGTCTAGTGACTCCTAGAGGGGTATGGTTGAGAACATCAACGACCATCCTTATGATCTTTAGACACCCACGGACAATGCCTCATCTTATGATCCATTCCACCACATCCAAAACATGCACCCGAACCGGCTAAGCAATCTCCCTGGCCGTACCTTCCTCACTTGCCGCATGTAGGAGGAGCTTGTCCATAAATCCCTTCACCATGATACTTGATATTGACCTTCCCATCCTTGGAAACCTCTTTCTTGGAGCATCGTCAAACTATTGATCTTGGAAGCTACCATCAATTTGAGCTCTCATGGATCCCTCACTTCTACTCTTTCTAAGCTTCTCCTCCTCAAGTTGTTTGGCATAAGTCATGAGGTGGGACAAATCCATATCACTAATCAACATAGAGGACCGACACTCCTCATTCACCAAATCGAACATGCCCATCACGAACTTGTTCATTTTACCCCTTGGGTTGGAAACCAAGTGAGGAGCATATTTTGGAAGTTAGTTGAACTTGAGGGCATACTCCCTCACACTCATAGATCCTTGTTCAAGTTTATAAACTCCACCATTTTAGCTTCCCTAAGCTCAAGAGGGAAGAACTGATTAAGAAAGGCCACCTTGAACTCCTCTCATAGAATCACATTTTCAATCCCCTTCTCTTACTTCCATTGTGTGAACTATATTTGTGCCACCCCTTGAGTTGGTAAGCTACCAACTCCGCCTTCTCTTTCAACCTTACCCCCATAATACATAGCACCTTGTATACTTTATCAATGAACTCTTAAGGGTCCCCATCCACCTTTGACCTGTAGAATATCGGTGGTTCATCCTCATGAAGTCTCTCACCTAAGATGCCAGGGTAGGAGCATGAGGCACTTAGGCCCCTTGATTGGCTTGACTAGCCATAACTTGGCAAGTATAGTGAGAGCATCTTGGAACCCTCTATTGGCCGGTTGCCCCTCAGGTATGTGGGCTTGTTTTATCTTGCATTAGGCATGATCTAGCATATCAAAGAACAATCGTAAGGGTAAATAACCTTACTTTAACTCTATGGCATGACTAAGACCATGAAGAAGGGAAATATTTCCTAAAACATCTCATAGATTCTTGCTCATACTTATGGTGCACAACACGACCATAAACAAGACTCTGATCAACGCGGTGTGCTAAACTCCGAGGGTCTAAAAACCTAGTACTCTAATACCAACTTTGTCATGACCTAAGCCTAGAGCCTAGCCGTGATCGGCGAATGGGGAACCCGAAGGAACCCTAAAAAAGCCTCATAACATATCATTATACATCTTTGGTCACAGAAGCAACTAAATTGAGAATAAAAGATAAGTATAACAAGGAGAATTGGGACTAAGGAAAGAGTTAACACTTGAATAATATCAATGAGTCAAGGCTCATAGCATAGATATATAATATGTCTAACAATACCTCTACAACATAGATAAGAGTGGGGACCAAGGCAACCAACTGGACTCACCCTCACAGTTAATGCATACATAAAAGAAAGATAGTCTTAGAACATAACATAAGATCATAAGCAATGTCTCTGGAATGAAGAGCACACCAACAAGCTTGAGTGATATCATACTAGCCATGTGGGTGAAGATGCTCAAGCGGCTCCAGTTCCTACATGGTGACATTATGTAGGCATAGATTATGCATTAGTATGTTTGAATGTACTAAGTATTCCGGATGCAATGCAATAAGAGATAGACATCATAATCAAAATGTATAAGAATAAGCAATGAATAGCATAATAACGACATGACATGTATGAATGATGTGTGAAGTAAAACATGCTTACAATTCATTCAACTCATATAGATCATAATACATACGTGTGGGAAGAGACCTCAATCGACTTAACATAAGACCGAGTGAGCTACAACTTGGAATCCCGATGTCATCCCTACACCAGAAGAAAGGGGAAAGTTACTTGACAAGGTAAACCTCCTAATGCCTAATGGATCCACGAAGCCTCATGTGAACTAGGTATTTGCCTCTAGTTCTTAGACTCGGGTACTCGCCTCAAGCCCGGACTCGGGTACCTACCTCAAGCCCTCATATTAAGGGTACTCACCTCTTAGAGATTTGGGGACTCATCTCTAATTCCTCTAGAGATTTGGGTACTCGCCTCTAATACCTTTATAGTTCTAGAACTTGGGGACTCGCCTCTAATCCACTCGGTGATAAGTTTAATCTCAAGGAATGTATAAGATAATCATACTTTAATAAATAGCAATAAACACAGAGACATGGCATGAGTAGCTCTTAACATCATTGACCTCATATGGTGATCTTAATGTCAATCATAAGAATAGATCATCATCAACATTATTCTTTCATTAACATCAACATCAAAGGCTCACAAGAGGTACAATCTTAGAAAAAGGGGCTTAATCCGACCCTATATCATTATCAACATTTTCATGACTTAAACACATCTTTAGAAAGCTCATAATCATCATAGAGTCACTTGAATCACAACTCAACTAATAGATCATCTAAACTTAAAGAATCCTTAAAAAGATATTTTATCAAACACTTGGAGGATGTGTAGTGCTAGTGTAAAACCATACATGTGAAATCATGCTAGAATATTTAGTGAAAGGCCTTCAATAGATACTTGGTAACACCCTCAAGCAATATACATCAAAACCCTTCAACAAATCCTTCAATAGTTCTTAGATTCATAGCCCATAACATAGCAAAATAGTCACACTTCTCATAAATCGCAACTTAGTGTGCAGTGATTTTTATAACAAATAATACCCGTGAGTAAATCAAATTTAAATCATGCAATTTTGTTTAAAAGGATGCTTGGGCTTCATGGGTGAATGGAACACATGAATGAAACCCACATATCTTAGATTTTGGAGAAACCTTGAAGAAGCTTGGAGATGGAGACTTGAAGCTTGGTTGAAATCTTTAAGATCTGGAGAGGTTTTGACACTTGAATTTTGAGAGAAATATAATATTAAGTGTTTGAGTGAGTATTGGAGAATGTTTAGAGTGATATAATAGTGAAAAATGGCTAAGTATAGGTATTTTCTCATGTTGGATGGCTTAGGCCCAAGACTTAAAAGTCTTGGATCAAAATTTAAAAGCTGGCACCAAAAATAACACGGCCGCATTGCTCCAAGAATGCACATTGCATTCTCAAAATCGCATTTTACGATTATTGGATTTTGATACAGTTGCTCTAAAATCGGGGTTAGACCCTTTTCCCACTAAATTTGATCCTCTGAACAAGAATATGAAGTCAAATTTTTGGTATCATACATGAATTTTAAGATATATGGAAAGTATGATTTCGGACACTTCTGAGGTACATTTGTTTGGGAACTTTTTGGGATCGTTTCAAGTATTATGACTATGGACTATGTTTTGGCATTTGAGCCTAAGTATGATGAATAATGAATTATGAAGTATGTTTTGGCCATTAAGCCTAAGAATGCATTGAAATGGTTTTGAAAATGACTATTGTCTCATGAAAGCATATAAATATATATACGTATATATATTCTTGTGGTATGACAACTTAGCACAGATTGATTGGGGGCATTAGGGCTATTCCCATGGGCTGTCTTCCTTTTCTTGAACTATCTACCTAGCATAGATTTTCCTTTCTGAAATGGATGTTGTTCCCATAAGGAAAGATGCCTCCGAAATGGGTGTTGTTCCCGTAAGGACAAGACATGATATGATATGACTTGTTATGCTATTTGTGGAAATCCTATATAAAATGGGTGTTGTTCTCGTAAGGAAGGTTATGTCATACGAAATGGGTTGTTCCCATAAGGTGAAGTATGGTTTACCTTTGGCAAGTAGACCATCTCTTTACCGATAAGGGGATTTTATAAGGATTCCAAGTAATAACTCGCTTGGTCTTACTTATGTCGATTAGGGTAACATCCTCACTATATATACGAGCATCATTTGCACTTCATACATCATTGTTTTCATGAAATCTTGTTATATTTACATTCCTTCTATATATTTCTTTCGATAATGTGTGCCCTTGTCATCTAACATTGAAATATAGGTTTTGGTAAGTTTCATGCATTATATCCCACATACTTAGAACATTCATGTGTATTAACGCATACTCTTGACTATATGATTTCACTAGGTAGGGACCGATGACCTTGATCATCCACCATTCGATGCTTAGTTCGGATTCCAAGTTCACTTGTAGTTATGAGTCCTATCTTCCAAGGATGATCCACCATCTTTCTATCTATGATACTTTTGCTTCTTTATGTACTTGAGGTTGAGCCTGGGGAATGTCATTGTTGGACACCTTGTGAACTTTCTTACGTTATATGCTATGTGCTATGGTTAAAGTCTATGTTGTGGATTAGCTA
>JAOTQR010081569.1:4046-17523 GCA_025774065.1 Solanum ossicruentum | reverse complement strand
AAGAAAGATGGATCTCTTCAAATGTATATCGATTATAGACAATTGTATAAGGTCACCATTAAAAATAACTATCTGTTGCCTAGAATCGATGACTTGTTTGACCAACTTCAAAGGGCTACTCACTTTTCGAAGATTGACCTCTGCTCTGGGTATCATCAGTTAAAGGTTAGAGAGTGTAATGTTCCCAAGCGGCCTTTTGGACAAGGTATGGTCACTTAGAGTTTGTGGTGATGTCGTTTGGCCTAACTGATGCTCCAACCATGTTCTTGGGTCTTATGAATCAGGTGTTCAAGCCATTCCTTGATAGTTTGTGGTTGTCTTCATTGATGATATTCTCATTTATTCCCAGAGTGAGCGGGAGCATATGAATCATTTGATATTGGTTTTGCAAACCTTGAGACAGAAGAAGTTGTATGCCAAATTTAGTAAATATGAGTTTTGGTTAGGTGAAGTTTCTTTTCTAGGTCATGTGGTGTACGGTGATGATATGAAGGTGGATTCGAAGAAGACCAAGGAAGTAAAGAATTGGCCTAGACCATTGACTCCTTTGCACATTCGAAGCTTTATTGGGTTAGCGGGATATTATAGAAGGGTTCGTTGAGGGGTTCTAGTCCATTGCATCTCCATTGACTAAGTTGACTCAAAAGAAGGCTAAGTTTGTGTGGTCAAATGAGTGTGAGAGGAGTTTTCAAACTTTGAAGGATCGACTTACATTAGTTTCAGTTTTAATTCTACCAAATGGTTTGGATGGGTTTGTGGTATATTATCATGCTTCTCGAATTGGGTTGGGTTGTGTACTTATGCAACATGGTAAGGTGATGGCTTTGCTTCAAGGCAATTGAAGGCGCATGATCATAATTAACCGACTTATGACCTTGAGTTAGCGGCAGTGGTCTTTGCTTTGAAAATTTGGAGATATTATTTGTATGGAGTGCATGTTGATATTTTCACTGATCAAAAGAACTTACAATATGAGTTCTCTCAAAGGGACCTTAACTTGAGACAAAGGAGATGGTTGGAACTCCTAAAGGATTATAACATGAGCATTCTATATCACCCCAGCAAGGCAAATATGGTAACCGATGCTCTTAGTAGGATCTCTACGGGAAGTTTGGCTCATTTTGATGAGGGGAAGAAGGAGTTGGCAAGGGATGTTCACTGTTTTGCTAGATTGGGTGTTGGAGTGGCCGATTCCAATGATGGTGGTGTATGTGTTCAAAATGTGGTCGAATCCTCGGTGATTGTTGATGTGAAAACTTAGCAAGATTTAGATCCATCCTTGGTTGAATTGAAGATATTGTTTGCCAAATAGAATATTGAGGTTTTCTCCCAAGGGGAAAATGGTGTACTTCGGTATCAAGATCGGTTATGTTGTCCTAATATGTTAAGAAGTTGATCATGAGCGAAGCTCATAATTCTCATTATTCTATTCACCCAGGGTCTACAAAGATATATCGGGATTTGAAAGAGGTGTATTGGTGCCATGGTATGAAGAAGGACATAGCCAAATTTGTATCCGAATACCCAAATTGTCAACAAGTGAAGGTGGAGCATCAAAGGCCCAGTGAGTTGGCTCAAGAAATTAAGATTCCTCCTTCGAAGTGGGAAGACATAAATATGGACTTTGTGGTTGGGTTACCTCGAACTCGGAAGCAATTCGACTCTATTTGGGTTATCGTAGATTGGATGACTAAATCGACTTATTTCTTGCCGGATAAGACTACTTTTGGTGCCGAAGATTATGGAAGGTTGTACATCCGAGAGTTGGTAAGATTGCATAGAGCGCCTAGGTCTATCATATCGGATCGGGGAACCCAATTTACTTCCTACTTTTGGAGGTCGTCTCAATGGGGACTTGGTACAAAGGTCAAGTTGAGCACCGCCTTTCATCCCCAAATTGATGGGCAAGCCGAGAGGACAATTCAAACTGTGGAGGATATGTTGAGGGCTTATGTTGGAGTTCAAGGGTAATTGGGATGACCATCTTTCATTGATCGAGTTTGCCTATAATTATAGCTTCCACGCTAGCATTGGTATGGCACCATTTGTGGCATTGTATGGTAGGAGGTGTAGATCTCCGGTAGGGTGGTTTGAGTTGGGGGAGGAGGCTTTAATTGGCCCAGACATAGTGATAGGGGATGTGGGGATGGTGAAGTTGATTAGGGAGAGGTTGAAGATGACCCAAAGTCGCCAAAGGTCCTATTCAAATATTAGCAAGAGGGATCTTGAATTTCAAGTTGGGGATTGGGTGTTTGTACAAGTCTCACCTATGAAGAGAGTATTGCATTTTGGCAAAAGGGCAAGCTAAGTCCTCGGTATGTGTCCCCTTATGAAGTTATTGAGCAAATTAGGAATGTAGCGAATAGGGTGGAGTTACCCCCAGATTTGAGTTCTATTCACCTGGTCTTCCATGTGTCTATGTTGAGAAAGATGGTTGGTGACCCTAGTACTATTGTACCTTTGAGGGGTATTGAGGTGGAAGAGAACTTGTCCTATGAGGAGGTTCCGGTGGAGATTTTGGATAGACAAGTGAAATGACTTTGTAACAAGGATGTGGTTTTAGTAAAGGTTCTTTGGAGGAACCAACATGTGGAGAATACTACATGGGAGGCGAAGTTAGATGATGAAGCGATATCATCATCTTTCCAATCTACTCAAGTCTAAGGTATTAGGTTCTCCTTCTCCCAATTAGTCCCAATTCTTTCATTCTTGAGTTTCATGGCATGACATATTTACAAGTGTGTTGAAATGATTTTATAATGTTTTGAATGATTTTTATTACGTTTCGGCATGAGATTTAATGACTTTATTGTTTTCAAATCATGAACTATGCATGGTACCCTGAGTTTAGAAGTTTCATGTTCCAATTCTAGCCTTTCAAGCCTTGTTCTTACACATTCAAGGATGAAAGTTCCCAAGGGGGAGATTATGTAATGACTTGAATACCGTAGATGTCATTGAGACTTGAAATTTCATTTCAAACAGAGTTTGGACCAAGTGTAGTCTCAAGGGAGGACCATACGGCTTGTGTGAGGTCATACGGCTCATTTGGCCTCTAGTGAGGTAACACTTGGCCTTTATTTTGGGATCTTGACTATTGGTGTGGTGTTACAAGCCAAGGCATGCCACATGGGTACCCCACATAGGCTGTATGACACCACACAGATCATGTAGAGGGGGCCGTAGGATGACTTGAGCTTGAAACCCCACCATTTGGGGTTAAGTGAGGAGCCACGACCAATCACACGAGTCATGTGGCATAAGATGGGCTGTGAGGCCCTTTGTGAAGCTTCGAGAGTGAAAATATTCTAAGTACAGAATCAAAATCTTGTAACTATTTCGTGGAAATTCTCTAAGTCTCGGCTCATGGGTGTGTCACACGAACCATGTGGCTGCACATGGCCCGTGAAGCCTTCTATTTAGTGGGACTTGTGCTCGAAAATTCTAAGTGTTGGTTCAAGGTCGCAACTTCCAGAAATTCATCCAAGTGTTGCTTCACGTGCACTCCACACGAACCATTGAGTGCCATACGGGCCGTATGGCCTCAAGTGAAGTGGCTTCTGGGAAGTTTTTCCCTCTAATTCATTAATGGCATTTTCATAAATCTAGTTATTTCTATTGGTCTTTTGGGAATTCCTATGCTATTCCATGGTCATCTAAAGACCTAAAACCTATTATAAACATTCAAAAACTCTCTCTATGAACCCATACTCAGCTTTTGGTCTAGATGGTTTTAGTGGAAAAGTTTATCAGTCTTGTTGGGAAATAATCAGATTTGACATTTTGGCTGCTGTGCAAGATTTCTTCTGTGGGTGATTCATGCCTAGGCATATGTCTCATGCTTGCTTGGTCTTAATTCCAAAGGTTCAACATCCTAATATGCTGATTGAATTTAGACCTATCAGTTTAAGTAATTTTTCTAATAAAATAATTTCTAAGCTTCTATGTAACAGATTGGCTCCCATATTAGACAACATTATTTCTCCTAACCAATCTGGTTTCCTAACCAATATGGTTATGGAAAAGGGAGAAGGATCTCTGAGAATACAATGTTGGTTACAGGAGATAACTCATGCATAAAGAAGCCCAATGAAGGGGACAATGTGGTAATCAAGCTTGACATGACCAAAGCCTATTATAGGATTTCCTGGTCTTTCATTTGTCTTGTTATGAGAAGATTTGGTTTTGGAGAAATGATCATAGATATGGCATGGAGAATCATACGCAACAATTGGTACTCTATTATTATCAATGGCACTAGTCATGGATTCTTTCACTCAACCAGGGGACTGAAACAAGGGGATCCCCTCTCCCCTTCTCTTTTTATTTTAGGAGTTGAGGTCTTATCCAGAAGTCTCAATGCACTCTACTCTCATAGCTTGTACAAAAGGTTTAATATGGAGACAAGAGGAACACAAATAAATCACTTAAGCTTTGCGGATGATGTTATCATTTTTAGTTCAACTAATAGGTATTCTATACAACTTATCATGAACACTTTGACATCTTATGAAAAAGTGTCTGACCAGCTGGTAAATAAAGAGAAAAGTCATTTCATGCTCATGTCAATGCTCATCAACAATTGATTGACCTGTTAGCTGAAGTTACTGGCTTTTTTCTAAAGAATAGCCCCGTCAATTACCTTGGTTGCCCATTATATACTGGTGGTTAGAGAATCATTTACTACTCAAAATTGGTGGATAAGGTTCTTAAAAGGATTAGTTGTTGGCATTCTAAAAACCTTAGTTTCGGAGGCAAAGCAACAATAGTTAAACATGTTCTTCTTTCCATTCCAATTTATTCACTATCTGCAATTTCCCCTCCCAAGACTACTCTTAATTATATTAAGAGAAGGATGGCAAATTTTTTCTGGGGGTAGGATAAAGATAGAAAGAAATACCATTGGGCTTCATGGGAAACTCTCAGTTTTCCATAGTCTGAAGGGGGAGAAGGTAGGAATGAGAAACCTATCTGATATTTGTACTGCATTCCAGTATAAGCAATGGTGGAAATTTAGGAATGATGATTCCCTTTGGAGTCAGTTCTTGAGAGCCAAATATTGTCAAAAGGCTAATCTAGTTGCAAAAAAATGGAACACAGGTCAGTCTTTGGTCTAGAAGTACCTAACTAGCAACAAAAAAGAAGTGGAGAAACTGATCACATGGAGGATACATTCAGGTTCTTACTCTTTTTGGTGCGATGATTAGTTAGGCATAGGACCAATTGCTGCATACTGTAAGGGAAGCTATAGGCTCAACAACAGTAGAGTATCTAATTTCTTATCTGCTGGTCAATGGAATGAAGCTAGATTGAGACATCATGCTCCATCTTTCCTAATTCCTATGATCTTGGAGACTAAGATCCACTTTAATGCAAATCTTTCTGACAAAGCTTTATGGAAGTTGTGTGAGAATGGTACATTTACCACCTCTTCTGCCTAGAAATAAATAAGACAAAAGAAATAGAAAACTTACATTGACTCAATGATCTGGCATAGATATATATCATTTAAGATATCATTCCTGGTATGGAGGGAATTGAGAAATAAACTTCCTATTAATGATATAATTTGCAATTTTGGAGTTGAACCCATGGAGTGCTCTTGCTGCAGAAGACCTGGACTTGACAACATTGATCATATTTTTGTTAGTGGTAGATTTGCAAATTATATTTGGCAACATTTCTCTGGTTTTGCAGGTGCTATGCACAATTAGGTTCCATTGAGGAATGTATTAGTTCACTGGTGGCATTTAAAGACCAACAACTCAATTCATAAAATTTCAGCCATCTGCTCCTTATTTTCATTTGTTGGAACTTGTGGAAGAATAGATGTTCAGAAAAATGTAGGGGTAAGAGATCAAGCAGTACAAGAGTGAAATACCTTGTGTTTAAAGACATAACTCACATGCTCATATCTAGTTTTCCTCATCTTTCTTGGCCTAAAATCTGGACTGAGTTGGTCATGATGGTGGAAAGATACACACATGAAATGAGGATAATTCCAGTTAGCTGGAAACCACCAGATTTTGCAACTTTGAAGTTGAATACAGATGGGAGTGCTCTCTCAAATCTAGGTAGGATAGGTGGAGGCGGCATACTTAGGAATCAGCAAGGTGACATGATATTTGCAAACTCAATTCCTATGGAGTTTGGTTCTAACAACAAAGCTAAACTTCAAGTTGGAATCTATGGCATTAGATGGTGTTTTCATTTTAGCTACAGATATGTGGAATTAGAAGTGGACTCACAACGAATTATCACCTGGACCAAACCTAATACACAAGTCCCTTGGCAACTGTTTCATAATATCCCGGAGCTAAAACACCTCAGTTCGCAACTCATCAGTTTCTAGATTCACCATGTGTATAGGGAAGAAAATGCTTCAGTAGACTTGTTTGCCAAATGGAGTCATACATCAGAAGAACTTCAACATTTCCATGTATACCAACATCTACCCTTGTCGGTAAAAGGATCATACTTAATGGAGAAAATGGGTATGATCAACTTTAGAAGATGCAAGCTGGAAAAGATCAAAGTACCATCATGATCAAAGTAATAATGCAAATATGCAGATTCTTCTTCCTAACAATTACATATCTCTTCTTTTAATCTTTTTGATGTAAAGGGAGAGTCTCCCTAATTTCATGAATTTCTAGATTGTATTGAGAGGAGTCCTCTCATAGGATTTTTGGTTTCCGTTTTTCTAGTAACGGGGATGAGTGATTTGTTTTAGTAAAAAAAACACATTCAAAAACTCATTCCTCACATATTGAACTTCTCAAAAACAACTCTCAAAAGAACTCTTGGAGATCTCAACGTTTGAGCTAGGTAACACAACTCTTCTTCAAATTTCTTAGGGTTTTCTCCATTTTGGTGAAGGTATGTAGGTTTTAATCCTTGGTTACTTCCAATCAAGGAGATCCAAAATATTTTCAAGAAATCTACATGAATTTTGCTTACTTTGATTTGGGGTTTTAAATATTACGATTCGTTAAATTTCGATAATGAATGAGTTATGTTTATCTATTGATTCTAAGGTGATTTAAGCTTGAAATGTTGAATTTCATCATTTTTATGAATCTACATTATGTATGTGCCTTTTAAAAGCTTGTTTGAGCATGGGTGGTTTATACATGATTTTAAATGTGGATTTAATTATGATTTTACTTCAATTTCATGTTATGCTATTGATTTTAGAGTGAACCTCAATTACCTATGCAATTCTCACATTATTCATAGTATATGCAATCATGTTCATGAGATTTTATGGAAATTATGGAGTGGGTTAAGCCCAATTATATTTTATGAGATGATTTTGATATGATGACGATTATGATAAGAATGTGACCACATATACGTCTATTGATTATGGCTCGTTAAGTATTTCGGGTTCCCATTCTCCATGTTACTCCTAGACCCTAGGTTCGGGTTGTGACACAAGTGCTAACTGAAATGACCCCAAAAAGTGCTTGAAAATATGCCTCGAAAGTATCCAGAATCGTAATTTCTATATATCTAAAAATTCATTTGTTATTTTTAAAATCTAACTTCGTATTCTTGTTTAGGTGGTCAAATTGAGTGAGTAATGGGTCTAACCCGAATTTTTGAGCAACCGTATCAAAATCCAAAAATCACAAAAATGCGATTTAGGAGGGTCAACTTTGAAGGGGCATATCTCTTAGCACACAACATTTGGGTTGCCCACGACCCATCAAATTAAAGCTTTTTGAATTAGATTTCCAATGCACATGGTTTCAGCTCATTTCGAGTTTGGATGAAGGAGTTATGCCCATTTTTGTAGAACTCATTCGTGCTGAAAATGCAATTCCAGTGAGCAGTCCAATTGGTCCTATTTTCTCTTGGACGTAAGGGTTTCCACACTTGAAAATATATCTACTTAGTCTTTTTTCACCCTCATATCATCCTAAACACTCTTTAATACTCACTAAAACACACAACCAAATATTTACGCCCAAATTGAAGTCCCAAAACTCAAGACCAATCTTAAGGATTTCATCAAGGATTTCACTTAAGCTTCACGTACCATTAAAGCTTTGTTCAAGGTTTCTTCAAAAGCTAAGGTATGTGGTGTTGAACTATTGGGTCCTTCCACCCATGGTGCCTTGTCATCTTTTTACTAATATTGTATGATTTTAAGTTGATTTTTCATGTGGGCCTTGTATATTAAGAAATTTACTGCAATGATTTGAGTTCGTGAAAGTATGGTTGTTTTAGCATGTTTTGAGCTTTAAATCTTGGGTCTAATTTTGGATTTGATGAGGGGTTTTGATGTGTGTGTCTTGAGTGTGTTGCAAGGTGCTGATTGATGGTTTTGCAATGACTTTCTTGTATGATTTCATCTCTAGATTACATGGTCTTTTATCCCCATTACACATCCACCAAGTGTTTGATAAAATATCTGGCTAGGGTTTCTTGAGGAATTATAGGTCCAATGTATGTCTTATGAGTTAAATGATGTTATGATGATTATATGATAATGAAATGATGATGAAATGATGTATGTCTGTGATGACCAAATGATGTTAAAAAGGGAAGATATGTATATAATGATGAAAGGAATGAATATATGTGTTTGAATCATGTAAAACACCTTTGCTATTACAAGGGAAATTTTGGGCTCTCATGTTGTTATGTTACTCTTTATGAGGCTATACTACTCCTTTTAAGATTATGTTACTATTTATGAGGCTACACTACTCCTTATGAGGTTATGTTACTCTTTATGAGGTTATGCTACTCCTTATGAGGTTATGTTACTATTTTTGAGGTTATGCTACTCCTTTTGAGGTTATATTACTCTTTGTGAGGTTATGAAATATGATATACTCTTTACCCTTTTGTATGATTTGGAGTTATGAACTCATGCTATATATTTTACCCTCTAGTACAAGGTAACTAGATAAGCTAATTATGTTATCTTATTGGGTTAAGTAAGCTATGAAAGAATGTATATTTTCAAGCATGTTTTACTACAAGTATTGTCCATGCATGCATATTGTTATATTATGCCTAGCCTATTGTTATGCATTTTGAATACATTGCCTATTGCTTGTTGCATTACATCCCACATACTTAGTACATTCAAACGTACTAACACACATTTTTGCCTACATGATATCACCATGTTGGGACTAGAGCTCCTATTGATTCTTTTTGTGGCTAGATGGATTGTTCAAGTTAGCTTTTGGTGAATCCTCCTTTATGGGACAAGGACTATTCTCTCACACTATGTATTAAGATTCTCTTTACCTTATCATATACGTATGACTATGAGGATAAGTTAGTTTGTCTGTCTTGCCCCCCGCCCTTATCTATGTAGTAGAGGTGTTGTTGGACAAAGATACGTATTTATGCTATGAGTTGATGCTATTATCTCTTGACTCTATGTTACGACAAGTTCTCCCTTAGTTCTTTTTTCTCTTATTCCCATTCTTCAAATATCATTTAATTATTTTCATGACTAAACATATATAATGATATGCTATGAGCTTGTTTGGGGTTCTTTCGGGTTCCCTATTCGCCAGTCACGTCTAGTCCCTAGGCTTGGGTCGTGATATAGATGATATTAGAGCACTAGGTTGATAGATCCTTGGAGATCAACACACCATGTCTATTAAAGTCTTATTCATGGTTGTGTTGTACACCACAACTATGAGTGGGAGGCTATGAGACGTTTTAAGAATTGTTTCCCCTCTTCATGGTCTATGTCGTGCTTTAGAAGTGAGATAGGGCTTTCCCCTCTAACAAATGTTCTTTGCTCTTCTAGTTGATCATGCCGCTTCAAAGAGGAAGGCGAAGGAACGTAAGATGAAGGTTTTGTTTTTGAAGGATCTGAGTTTCACTATTTCTTCTATATTCTTTTGGTTGCATGTATGTTGTGTCTTCATGGATGGTAGGACCCGTAGACTTAGATCCTAAATCCTTAATGAGCCCATCCTTGAGGGGGAGGTTGTGAAGCTAAAGCAAGGGAGGTTGGTCCATTTCATGTCTTAAGGTACAATTAGTCTCTAAGGAGTTGTTTTTATCATCTTGTGAGAATTGGGGGTGTTGAACCTAAGTTGTTTATTTATAAGGTTGACATTGGTGACAGGTGAGGCCTTGAATGTCCCTTTTCGATGTTTGAAGTTGGGGTAGTGTCTTTGACTAGTACGCCGGTTATGACTACAAGTCTCATGAGTAAGATCTTTAGTCCCTACTCTAATAGGTTTATGGTGGTTTTGGTGATGATATGATGGCTCGTTCCCTAATGAGGTAGTGCATGTGAGTCATTTGATTGTAGTACTACAAGTTTAAGGAATGAAGGTAGATGCTAAATAGGAGGAATGAGAGTTTTGGTTGTAGGAAGTTGCCTTCGTAGGTTGTATGGTGCCCGGTAATGGCATTAAGGTAGACCTTAGTAAGATAAAGGTGATTAGATGTTAGTCTAGACCTTGACTTCCTTGGGTATTAGGAGCCTCTTGGATTTAGCGAACTATTACCGGAGATTGTGAGTAGGTTCTCTTCCATCATTGCTCCTATGACTTAGTTGACCCTAAGTGAGGCCAATGTTGCGATTGGCATTTTGAGTAGGGTGATTTGATAGGTCCAGGGGTTGCTATATCTTGAGATATTCCTTTGTGCTAGTAGGACTTGTGAGTGTGTATCCCGGATGGTTACATGAGTCTATTGTGGCTAATAGGGAGTCTATAAGTGTTGGCCCATGTGGTCATTGCATAAAGTCTTATCTTATGATCTTGGTTGAACTTAGTTTGAGGTGTTGGAGATCTTGGGATGGTTTGGCTACTTGCATAGTATGCTTTTGATAAGGGTAGCACCCGTAAGGTTGTGATGTGATAGCTAAGGATGGGTGACCTACTTGGCCAACTACAATGGGTTAGTCACTTCTCTAAGGTCGATCTTTGGTATGTGTGTTGTCTCCATGTGAAGTTAAGGGTAGGTGATGTCCCTAAGTGTCTTTTCGGACTAGGAGCAAGCATTGTTAGTATTTATGGAGTTGTTTGGTTGTCTTGTGCACCGATGGTGTTCATGGATTTCTTGAATAGGATCTTAAAACCCTACCTTGATATTTTTGTATTGGTCTCTAGTGATAAGGTATTGATTTGTTTAGAGCTTATGAATCATTTGGCGGTAGAGTTGCAAGTCTTGGAGGATGAGAGGTTATTTGCTACATATGATAGTTGTGCATTGTGGAGAGCAAGAATGTGGTTAGCATTCTTTAAGGATTATAAATAAGTGTGCATTACTTTTCTCCGATAAGGGTAATGTTGCGGTCGGTGCTCTAGGTAGCCTAGTATGTGTAGATATTGGTGTCAAGAAAGAGACTAGTGGGATCCATTGGTTGGTTAGATTGGAAGTAGGTTGAGGGAAGTAGAGAATAGTTGTATAATGTTCTTTGTGGTTCCAAATCTTCTTTGGTTGAGGGGGGTCTAGTTAAAGCAAGGCCTTGATTTCGCGTTATTAGAGTTTGAAGTTTTGCGTGAGAAGATGATAGAGTGGAGGTTGTCTCCCAAGGGAGAGATGATGGCTATGGTACAAAGTGTGTTAGGTGAATTAAGGTTGACACTTAAGTTGAGGATTATGAGTCCTTATAGAGTGCAGAGGGAGGTTGGTAAGATTGCATAAGTTTGGGGATTTGCCTATGGATGTAGATATGGTTTGCCTGATTCTTCATATTTCTAGGTGGATGGGATGTGTTGGTAACTCTAGTGTTATAAAACTCTTTGAAGTTGTGGATAAGTGCAGGATAAGTTGGCTTAGAAGGAGGTCCCAGTAGAGGTGTTGGATGGATGAGTGGAGAGGTTGATTAATTGGGATTTGGTGTTCATTAAGGCCCTTTGGAAGAGTCGTCTATTTGTATGTATCTCTCAGGAAGACGGAGCGGGCATGGGGGAGCAATATCCGTATTTCTTTCATTCTATTCAAGCTTATGATGACATGTCAAGTCCTTTCTATGATTTCAAGTCTTATGTTTCAGCCGCTATATCATTCATATGCATTCATGTTTAAGTTGGCAATTTATGATGACCTTACACTTATGCTGAGGTTTTGAAAATGGTGTTTTGAAGTGTATTGTTGCATCCTTGTTGGGGCTACGCTCTTTATGATTACTCTTCTCTTTTACGTTTCTTTGACATTCGGGGACGAATGTTCCTAAGGGGGAGATATTGAAACGACCCCAAAAAGTGCCCGAAAATGAGCCTTGGAAGTGCCTCAAATCGTAATTTCTATATACCTAAAAATATGTTTGTTATTTCGAATATCCGACTTCGTATTCTTGTTTAGGGGGTCAAATTAAGGGGGAAATGCGTCTAACCCAAATTTTAGAGCAACCGTATCAAAATCCGAAAAACGCAAAAATGCTATTTATGAGGGTCAACTTTGAAGGGGCATATCACTTAGCAAACAAACAACTAGGTGGACCACAACCTATCAAATTAAATCTCTTTGAATTAGATTTCCAATGCACTTGGTTTCACCTCATTTGAAGTTCAGATGAAGGAGTTATGCCCATTTTCGTGGAACTCGTTTGTGCAGAAAATGCAATTCCAGTGAGCAGTCTGTTTTGGTCCTATTTTCTCGTGAATTCAGTCCAAGACTTTTATGTCTTGGGCCTAAGGGTTCCCACACTTGAAAATACATATACATAGCCTTATTTCACCCTTATATCATCCTAAACATTCCCCAATACTCACCAAAACACTTCGTCAAATAATTACTCCCAAATTCAAGTCCCAAAACTCAAGACCAATCTTAAGGATTTCATCAAGAATTTCACTCAAGCTTCAAGTCCCCATTAAAACCTTGTTCAAGGTTTCTCCAAAAGCTAAGGTATGTAGTGTTGAACCATTGAGTCCTTCCATCCATGGTGCCTAAGCCTCCTTTTTACTAATATTGCATGATTTAAAGTTAATTTTACTTATGGGTATTGTATATTGAGAAATTTACTGCACAGTGATTTTAGTTGATGAAAGTCTAGTTGTTTTAGCATGTTTTGAGCTCTAAATCTTGGATCTAATGTTGGATTTGATGATGAGTTTTGATCTGTATGTCTTGAGGTTGTTGCAAGGTGTTGATTGATAGTTTTACAATGGATCTTGCATGATTTCATCTCTAAATTGCATGGTATTTTACCCCCATTATACACCCAGTAAGTATTTGATAAAATGTCCAGCTAAGGTTTCTTGAGGAGTTGTGGGTCTAATGCATGTTTTATGAGTTGAATGATGATATGATGATTATATGATTATGAAATGATGCTGGAGTGATGTATGTATGTGATGACTAAATGATGATATGAAGGGAAAATAAGTATATAAGGATGAAAGGAATGAATATATGTGTTTGAATCATGTAAAGCACCTTTGATATTGCAAGGGAGTTGTTGGGCTCTCATGTTGTTATGTTCTTGTGTATTGTTGATGACTTGTTGGATTCTTAAGATAAGGTTTATGCTCTT